>JZLH01S0001729.1:1081-13115 GCA_001188425.1 Eucidaris tribuloides
CTTTTTTACTAATGACGTCATAGATTACGTCAGGGGCTAGTGATCACGCTGACAAAAATTGTGTGTTGAGGTGTTGACACGTGACATAACTGTGTTGAGTTACAAGATGATTGATGATGGCGTTAATGAGATATCGTGTTCACAAGAAATGGTCAGAAAGAAACAGGAAATAAAAATAATAATAATAATAATAAGAAAGATTTTTGACAATATCTATGGTGATCCGTGTTTACACGGATCACCAATAACTAGTATTTTAATTCGTCACTGAGACGAATTGGTGATCCGCGTATTCGCTCCGATCGGTACAACTTAAGAGATTGTGACAGTCTATATGGCGTATCATAACTTGTTCGAAGCTGTCCCATTTCATCCTAACTTCTCTGTCAAAAATTACTTAATATTTCGGCGTGCGCGTACGCGTTCGTCGTGACTCCCGCACGCATATGATGAGCCCCCAGTGATGACCTTTTGACCTGAAGTTTACGGTGTACCAGTTTTAGTTATCACACTCTACTCCAGTCTTCAGATATGCGCAAAACACGATTTTTCTTTGTGACGTCATAGATGACGTCAGAAGAATTTGTCATAGAAAGTGATATCTGAAACCCTATCTACGCATCATAGGCAATCAGAATAAGCAATAAAAAGTAGGGGTCACCGTTAATTTTAGAGACTTATCAGCGATTTAAAAATGCCTATCTATCACTACGCGCGCAATGCGCGCTCATTTATATTTTTTGGGCATATCAGCAATATTTTGGGTCCTGATGGTCGGGAAAGAGTTTTAAACGATGTAGAATTCAGTCAGACATCTAAATCCATCGAAAAAAATACGTTTTTTGGTCGGGAAAGGGGTGCGCGCGAAAAAAACGCGCGCGTACGCGCTCGCACTAAAATGCTCCAAATGACCTAAAACATATGGTACCGTTAATAAGAAGTCATTTCGAGCACTTTTATTTTTTGACGCGCCCATACACGCATGTGAAGACGCGTGCGCGCACGTGGTTTGGACCAAAAGATGACCCATGACCTGAACTTGACCCTTGCCAAGTTTGGTTGTTTTCTTCGACCGCCGGCTCGAGATATTGCAAATATAGATTAACTCTAGCTTTTTTACTAATGACGTCAAAGATGACGTCACGGGCTACTGACCACGCTGACAAAAATTGTGTGTTGAGGTGTTGACACGTGACATAACTGTGTTAGTTACAAGATGATCTGATGCATGGCGTTTGATAGAGATATTCGTGCTTCACAAGAAATGGGTCAGAAGAAACAGGAATAAAAAGTGAATATAGAAGATTTTGACAATGATCTATGTGTGATCCGGTTTCACGGATCACCAATGAAAAGATTTTGACAATATCTATGGTGACCGTGTTTACACATCGATCACTCAAAACATAATTAAAGATTTTGGACAATATCTATGGTGATCCGTGTTTACCACGCATCACCAAATAATAAGAAAGATTTCGTACAACATCTATGGTGATCCGTGTTTACACGGATCACCAATAATAATTATAATAAGAAAGATTTTGACAATATCTATGGTGATCCGTGTTTACACGGATCACCAATAAAGATTTTGACAATATCTATTTTGATCCGTGTTTACACGGATCACCAAAAAGATTTTGACGAAATCTATGGTGATCCGCGTTTACGCGGATCACCAAAAAATAATTAATATTTTGACAATATCTATGGTGATCCGTGTTTACACGGATCACCAATAATAATAAGAAAGATTTCGTACAACATCCATGGTATTCCGCGTTTACGCGGATCACCAATAAAGGGTATTAAAAGGCATTCAATATAAGGCGCGATCGCGCAGTTAGACGTATTGCGTCGTTTCCTGTCTAAGAATGTTGTAATCTACTGAAAGAGGAGGGGGGGGGGGGAGGGGCATTTATTCATACAAAAAGCGACGATAACGGGGGGGATGATTTTTTGATTCGGGGTTTGGCGTTGAGATGACCAATGCTTTGAAACGGTTGAAGTGGCATCAAACACGTATGTTTTAGCTGTACGCTTGTGTCTGACTGTAATTCGTCACAGAGACGAATTGGTGATTCGTGTATTCGCTCCGATCATAAGATCTTGGCAGAGTGTGATAATCTATATGACGTATCATTGCTTGTTAAAAGCTGAACGTTTTCACCATAACTTCTCTGTCAGAAATTACTTAATATTTCGGCGTGCGCGTACACGTTCGTCGTGACTCCCGCACGCATATGATGAACACCAGTGATGACCTTTGACCTAAAGTTACTGTGTACCAAGTTTGGTTTTCACACTCGACTCCAGTCATGAGACATGCCCAAAATACGATTTTCTTTTGTGACGTCATAGATGACGTCAGAAGAACTTGTTCATAGAAAGTGATATCTGAAATATTATCTACGCATCATAGGCTATCAGAATAAGCAATAAAAAGTAACGGTCACCGTTAATTCTAAAGAGTTATGAGCAATTTAAAAATGCCGCAAATCACTACGCGCGCACGCGCGCGCATTAACGTTTTTTGGACTTGTAAGCGATATTTTAGGTCTGGCTGGTTGGGAAAGGTTTATAATTGATGTAGAATTCAGTAAGACATCCAAAACCATCGAAAAAACGACGGTATTCGCTCGGGAAAGTGGTGCGCGCGAAAAAACCCTCGCGTACGCGCTCGCACTGAAATGCTCCAAATGACCTGAAACATATAGTACTGTTAATAAGAAGTCATTTAGAGCATTTTTAAACTTTGACGCGCCCGTACACGCCCGTGGAGACACGTGCACGCACGTGGTATGGACCAAAAGTTGACCCTTTACCTCAACTTGACATCTGCCAAAGTTCATTGTTTTATTCGACTGCCGGCTCGAGATATTGCAAATGTAGGTTAACTCTAACTTTTTCGTAAATGACGTCATAGATGACGTCACGGGCAAGTGATCACACTGACAAAAATTTTGTGTTGAGGTGTTGACACGTGACATAACTATGCTAAGTTACAAGATGTTTGATGATGGCGTTAATGAGATATCGTAGTAACAAGAAATGGCAGAAAGAAACACAGATAAACTATATTTTAATTCGTCACTAAGACGAATTGGTGATCCGCGTAAACGCTCCGTTCATTTAATCTTAAAAAAGTGGCAAACCATCTATATCGAGTATGATTGCTTGCTGAAATATGTCCCTCACCACCTTACATTCTCCATCAAACATCAATTCAAAATTCGACGTGCACGTACTCGTTCGTCGCGACGCGTGAACGGTTATGATTAGGACCAGTGATGACATTTGACCTGAAGTTACTGTGTACCAACTTTGATTATCTTACTCGATTCCAGTCATGAGATATGCGCGAAATTCGTATTTTCTTTGTGACCTCATAGATGAGGCAAAAAGTATTCGGCATGCAAAGTGGTACCTTAACTGTTATCTACGGATCATAGGCTGTCAGAATGAGCAATACAAGGTAGAGGTCATCGTTAATTCTAGAGAAAATGACTGATTTAAGACTTAATTTAAACGTACGCGTACGCGCTCGTCGTGACGCCTGCACGCATGTGATAAGCACGCATGATGACCTTTGACCTGAAGTTACTGTGTACCAAGTTTAGTGATGTTACTCGACTCCAGTCATGAGATATGCCCGAAATACGATTTTTCTTTGTGACGTCATAGATGACGTCACAACACTTTGGCATTGAAAGTGATGGATGAAATGATATCTACGCATCATACTCTATCAGAATAAGCAATAAAAAGTAGAGGTCACCGTTAATTCTAAAGAGTTATGAGTCATTAAAAAAATGCCCATTATTCACTACGCGCGCAATGCGCGCGCATTTACTTTTTTCGATCTGTAAGCAATATTTTGGGTCCTAGTGGTCGGTAAAGGGTTCTAATTGATGGAGAATTCAGTCAGACAACTAAATCCATCGAAAAAAATACTTTTTTCGGTCGGAAAAGGGGTGCGCGCGATAAAAACCTGAACTTGACCCTTGCCAAGTTTGGTTGTTTTATTCGACCGCCGGCTCGAGATATTGCAAATATAGGTTAACTCTAGCTTTTTTACTAATGACGTCATAGATGACGTCACGGGCAAGTGACCACACTGACAAAAATTGTGTGTTGAGGTGTTGGCACGTGACATAACTATGTTAAGTTAGAAGGTGATTGAAGATGGCGTTAATGAGATATCGTGTGAACAAGAAATGACCAGAAAGAAACCCAAACTAGTTTTTAATTCGTCACTGAGACGAATTGGTGATCCGCGTATTCACTCCGATCAGAAGACCAAAAGAGATTGTGACAGTCTATATGGCGTATCATAACTTGTTCGAAGCTGTCCCTTTTTAACTAAACTTCTCTGTCAAAAATTACTTAATATTTCGGCGTGCGCGTACGCGTTCATCGTGACGCATGCACGCATATGATCAACACGCATGATGGCCTTTGACCTGAAGTTACTGTGTACCAAGTTTAGTGATTTTACTCGACTCCAGTCATGAGATATGCCCGAAATACGATTTTTCTTTGTGACGTCATAGAGACGTCACAACACTTTGGCATATAAAGCGATGGATGAAATGATATCTACGCATCATACCGTATCAGAATAAGCAATAAAAAGTAGAGGTATCAGTTAATTCTAAAGAGTTATGAGTCATTAAAAAATGCCCATTATTCACTACGCGCGCAATGCGCGCGCATTTACGCTTTTTTGATCTGTAAGCAATAGTTTGGGTCCTAGTGGTCGGGAAAGGGTTGTAATTGATAGAAAATTTGGTCAGACATCTAAATCCATTGAAAAAAATACTTTTTTCGGTCGGAAAAGGGGTGCGCGTGAAAAAAACGTGCGCGTACGCGCGCGCACTAAAATGCTCCAAATGACCTGAAACATATAGTACCGTTAATAAGAAGTCATTTGGACCATTTTTATTTTTTGACGCACCCGTACACGCATATGGAGACGCGCGCGCGCACGTGGTTTGGACCAAAAGATGACCCATGACCTGAACTTGACCCTTGCCTAGTTTGGTTGTTTTATTCGAATGCCTGCTCGAGATATTGCAAATATAGGTTAACTCTAGCTTTTGTACTAATGACGTCATAGATGACGTCACGGGCAAGTGACTACACTGACAAAAATTGTGTATTGAGGTGTTGACACGCGATATAACTATGTTAAGTTACACGATGATTGACGATGGCGTTAATGACATATCGTGGAAACAAGAAATGACCAGAAAGAAACACAAATAAACCAACAAATAAACTAGATTTTAATTCGTCACTGAGACGAATTGGTGATCCGCATATTCACTCCGATCAGTAGATCTTAAGAGATTTTGACAATCTATCAGGCGTATCATAAACTTATTCGAAGCTGTCCCTTTTCACCTTAACTTCTCTGTCAAAAATGATTTAATATTTCGGCGTGCGCGTACGCGTTCGTCGTGACTCCCGCAGGCATATGATGAGCACCAGTGATGACCTTTGACCTGAAGTTACTGTGTACCAAGTTTAGTTATCACACTGTCATGAGATATGCGCAAAATTCGATTTTTCTTTGTGACGTCATAGATGACGTCAGAAGAATTTGTCATAGAAAGTGATATCTGAAACCTTATCTTCACATCATAGGCTATCAGAATAAGCAATAAAAAGTATTGGTCACCGTTAATTCTAGAGAGTTATCAGCGATTTAAAAATGCCCATCTTTCACTACGCGCGCAATACGCGCGCATTTATATTTTTTGGGCATTTAAGCAATATTATGGGTCCTGATGTTCGGGAAAGGGTTCTAAACGATGTAGACTTCAGTCAGACATCTAAATCCATCAAAAAAAACTACGTTTTTCGGTCGGGAAAGGGATGTGCGCGAAAAAACGCGCGCGTACGCGTGTGCACTAAAATGCTCCAAATGACCTGAAACATATAGTACCGTTAATAAGAAGTCATTTGGAGCATTTTTATTTTTTGACGCGCCCGTACACGCATGTGAAGACGCGTGCGCACACACGTGGTTTGGACCAAAAGATAACCCATGACCTGAACTTGACCCTTGCCAAGTTTGGTTGTTTTATTCGACCGCCGGCTCGAGATATTGCAAATATAGGTTAACTCTAGCTTTTTTTTTTTACTAATGACGTCATAGATGACGTCACGGGCAAGTGACCACACTGATAAAAATTGTGTGTTGAGGTGTTGACACGTGACATAACTATGTTAAGTTACAAGATGATTGATGATGACGTTAATGAGATATCGTGGTAACAAGAAATGTCCAGAAAGAAACAGGAAAAAAAAAGATTTTGACGAAATCTTTGGTGATCCGCGTTTAAGCGGATCACCAAAAAGAAAATTCTGACAAACTCTATGGTGATCCGCGTTTACGCGGATCACCAAAAAACTAGACTTTAATTTGTCACTGAGACGAATTGGTGATCCGCGTAAACGACATGGTCAGAAAGAAACAGGAATAACTAGACTTTAATTCGTTACTGAGACGAATTGGTGATCCGCGTAAACGCTCTGATCATTAAATCTAAGCAAAATGTGACAAACAATTTATACCAAGTATCATTACTCGATGAAAAATGTCCCTAATCACTTTCAATTCTCCATCAAACATTAATTCAACATTCGACGTACGCGTACGCGTTCGTCCCGACGCGCACGCACTTATGATTAGCACCAAAGATGACCTTTGACCTGAAGTGACTGTGTTCAAAGTTTGGTTATCTTACTCGACTCCTGTCATGAGATATGCGCAAAATTCGATTTTTCTTTGTGACGTCATAGATGACGTCAGAAGAATTTGTCATAGAAAGTGATATCTGAAATCTTATCTACGAATCATAGGCTATCAGAATAAGCAATACAAAGTAGGGGTCACCGTTAATTCTAGAGAGTTATCAGCGATTTAAAAATGCCCATCTTTCACTACGCGCGCAATGCGCGCGCATTTATATTTTTGGGGCATATAAGCAATATTTTGGGTCCTGATGGTCGGGAAAGGGTTCTAAACGATGTAGAATTCAGTCAGACTTCTAAATCCATATTTCTTCTCCTGATAGTGAATGATATTAGATGGCTATTACAGTTACGAAGATGTGATTGGTCCACAGCTCGTCACATGATACGCTTTGCTAGGATCGCAAATGTTTTATTTTCAAAGCTCGTTATATTTCCCAACTGAATATATTTATCGAATGTCAAGCGCCCTTGTATGGTTCAGCACGACCCATGTGTGTGTGTTGGCTTTGGAGAAAGCTTCACCGTGCGACGCAAACCGCTGAAAGTGCCTTTTCCCCTTAAAAATTGACATAATTAGTCGAACTATATCTTCCATATGGAAATAGAGAAAAGGTAACTGTCTTTCAGATTCATACAATTTTACTGGCAGGCAGGAATGATTTGGTGTCATTTTTTAACACTTGTCCACGATTTTCGGCCATCGGCGTAAATTTCAGCCACCCCATGAGACGCGCGTGACGTCACTACGTGTTTTGCAATCGAAAGTGCAATCGGTATCGTCTGCTAAACTGAGCTCGGTGACGATTTTCTTTCCTCAATGTCGACACCGAACTTAAAATCACCCACTATAAACGTAATCAAGGCCATCTAATCTAACAAATATTAGCTGGGAGTGGGTGTAATGTAACAATCTTTGGACCGTCAGGGAGTTATATTTTCCCTCGTGATCATAAATATAATCCCTTGGGAAAATATAACTCCCTGACGCTCCAAAGAATGTTAGATTACACCCCATACTATTCAATATCTGTATAATGCATAGATGTGATATCACGCGTAGCTTTGCATGTCAAAGTGTGGTGACGTCAACTGTGAAATTATAAAGAAAAAAATGTATTACGTCCATATCTCATGACTGGTGTCAAAGGAAGATAACCAAACTTGGCACTCAAGAACTTTAGGGCAAAGTTCATCACTGGTGCTAACCATGAGTGCACGTGCGTGAAGACAATCGCGTACGCGCATGCCGAAATTCAGATTAATGATCGATAGAGAATTTATGATGAAAAGGGACAGCATTGAACAAGCAAAAATACGTCATATACATGGTTTGCCACATTTACTTTAGATATAGTTATCGGAGCAAATACGCGGATCAACAATTCGTCTCCGTGACGAATTAAAATCTAGTTATTGTTTATTCTGATAGCCCACTAAAATTCTCCAAAGGACCTGAAAAATATAGTACCGTTAAAAAGAAGTCATTTGGAGCATTTTTATTTCTTGACGCGCCCGTACACGCATGTGAAGACGCGCGCACGCACGTGGTTTGGACCAAAAGATGACCCATGACCTGAACTTGACCCTTGCCAAGTTTGGTTGTTTTATTCGACCGCCGGCTCGAGATATTGCAAATATAGGTTAACTCTAGCTTTTTTACTAATGACGTCATAGATGACGTCACGGGCAAGTGACCACACTGAAAAAATTGTGTGTTCAGGTGTTGACAGGTGACATAACTATGTTAAGTTACGAGATGAATGAAGATGGCGTTAATGAGATATCGTGGTTACAAGAAATGTCCAGAAAGAAACACAAATAAAAACTAGACTTTAATTCGTCATTGAGACGAATTGGTGATCCGCGTAAACGCTCCAATCATTAAATCTAAGCAAAATGTGACAAACAATTTATACCAAGTACCATTACTTACTTAAATATGTCCCTCATCACTTTAAGTTCTCCATCAAACACTAATTCAATATTCGACGTACGCGTACGCGTACATCCCGACGCACACGCACTTATGATTAGCATCAAAGATGACCTTTGACCTGAAGTTACTGTGTACAAAGTTTGGTTATCTTACTCGACTCCTGTCATGAGATGTGCGCAAAATACGATTTTTTCTTTGTGACGTCATAGATGACGTCAGAACAATTTGTCATGAAAAGTGATACCTGAAACCTTATCTACGCATCATAGTCTATCAGAATAAGCAATAAAAAGTAGGGGTCACCGTTAATTCTTTTTGCGTGCACTCCTTTCCCGACCGAAAAACGTATTTTTTTCGATGGATTTAGATGTCTGACTGAATTCTACATCGTTTAGAACCCTTTTCCGATCATCGGACCCAAAATATTGCTAATACGCAAAAAAAATAAAAATGCGCGCGCATTACGCGCGTAGTGAAATATGGGCATTTTTAAATCGCTGATAACTCTCTAGAATTAACGGTGACCCCTACATTTTATTGCTTATTTTGATAGCCTATGATGCGTAGAGAAGGTTTCAGATATCAATTCCTATGACCAATTCTTCTGACGTCATCTATGACGTCACAAAGTAAAATCGTGTTTTGCGCATGTCTCATGACTGGAGTAGAGTGTGATAACTAAACTTGGTACACAGTAACTTCAGATCAAAGGTCATCACTGGTACTCATCATGTGCGTGTGGGAGTCACGACGAACGCGTACGCGCACGCCGATATATCAAGTAATTTTTGACAGAGAAGTTAAGATGAAATGGGACAGCTTTGAACAAGTTATGATACGCCATATAGACTGTCACAATCTCTTAAGGTCTACTGATCGGAGGGAATATGTGGATCACTAATTCGTCTCAGTGACGAATTAAAATCTAGTTGGTAATCCGCGTAAACGCGGATCACCATAGATATTGTCAAAATCTTTCTTATTTTTGGTGATCCGCGTAAACGCGGATCACCATAGTGTTTGTCAGAATTTTCTTTTTAGTGATCCGCGTAAACGCAGATCACCATAGATTTCGTCAGAATTTTTTTCTTTATTTCATGTTTCTTTCTGGTCATTTTTTGTGGACGCGATATCTCAAGAACGAAGACGGCAATAGTCTTGTAACTTGGCATAGTTATGTCCCATGTCAAAATCTCGACATGGTTATCTGGTCAATGTGATAGATCATCTATGACGTCATTTATGACGTCAAAAGCCAAAAGTTAGACTTAGCCTACATTTGCGATATCTCAAGCCGGCGGTCGACTAAAACAACAAAATTTGGCAAAGGTCAAGTTCAGGTCAAGGGTGAACTTTTGGACCATATCTCGTGCGCGTTCGCGTCACGACGGGCGCGTAAAATGCAAAAATGCTCCAAATCACTTCTTGTTGACAAATCTATACGTTTCAGGTCATTGGAGCATTTTGCTGCGCGCGCGTACGCGCGCGTTTTTTCGTGCGCTCCCCTTTCCAGACCGAATACCATCGTTTTTTCTAGGGTTTTGGATGTCTGACTGAATTCTCCATCGATTAGAACTCTTTCCCGACCAGCCGGACCCACAATATCGCTTACAAGTCCCAAAAACGTAAATGCGCGCGCATTGCGCGCGTAGTGAATTACGGCATTTTTAAATCGCTCTCAACTCTCTAGAATTAACGGTGACCCCTACTTTTTATTGCTTATTCTGATAGACTAAGATGCGTAGATAAGGCTTCAGGTATCACTTTTTATGACAAATTGTTCTGACGTCATCTATGCCGTCAGAAAGAAAAATCGTATTTTGCGCATATTTCATGACAGGAGTCGAGTAAGATAATAACACTTTGTACACAGTAACTTCAGGTCAAAGGTCATCTTTGGTGCTAATCATAAGTGCGTGCGCGTCGGTATGTACGCGTACGCGTACGTCGAATGTTGAATTATTGTTTGATGGAAAATTTAAAGTGATGAGGGACATATTTCAGCAAGTAATGATACTTGGTATAAATTGTTTGTCACATTTTGCTTAGAGTTAATGATTGGAGCGTTTACGCGGATCACCAATTCGTCTCAGTGCCGAATTAAAGTCTAGTTACCTTTAACTTTTTTAACTGTGACATTTTTACCTCTGACATGATTACCTCTGACATAATTACTTCTGACATGTTGACCTCTGACTTTTTAAACGCTGACATTATTACCTCTGACATGATTACCTCTGACATTTTTACCTCTGACAATATTACTTCTGACATTTTACCTCTGACATTATTCCTTCTGACATGTTGACCTCTGACATTTTTATCGCTGACATTATTACCTCTGACATTTTTAACGTGCATTTTTTTTTACCTCTGAAATGTTTACCTCTGACATTTTTACCTCATGCATTTAACCTCTGACATAATTACCCCTGACATAATTACTCCTGACATGTTGACCTCTCACATTTTTAACGCTGACATTATTACCTCTGACATGATTACCTCTGACATTTTACCTGTAACATTTTTACCTCTTACATTACTACCTTTGACTTTTTTACCTCTGAAATTTTTACCCATGACATTTTTACCGGGTATTTTTTACCTGTGACATTTTTACCTCTGACATGATTACCTCTGACATTTTTACCTGTGACATTTTTACCTCTTACATTATTACCTTTGACTTTTTTTTTACCTCTGACATTTTTATCCCTGACATTTTTACCGAGAATTTTTTACCTCTTACATTACTACCTTTGACTTTTTTACCTCTGAAATTATTGCCGGGTTATTTTTTTTTTTTAACCTGTGACTATTTTTACCTTTGACATGATTACCTCTGACTATTTTTACCTGTGACTATTTTTACCAGTGACATTTTTACCTCTTACATTATTACCTTTGACTTCTTTACCTCTGACATTTTTACCCCAAACATTTTTTACCGAGAATTGTTTTCCTGTGACATTTTTTACCTCTGTCATTACTACCTCTGACATTTAACCTCTGACGTAATTACCTCTGTACATTATTACCTTTGACATTTTTACCGTGCATTTTTTTTTACCTCTGATATTTTTACCTCTAATATTTCTACCCCTGACATCTTTACCGGGCATTTTTTTACCTCTGATATTTTTACCTCTGACATTATTACCTCTGATATTTTACCTCTGACATTATTACCTCTGACACTATTACTTCTAACATTTTGACCTCTGACATTTTTTACCTCTGACATTTTTACCTCTAACATTATTACCTCTAACATTATTACCTCTGACATTTTTACCTCTGATATTATTACTTCTGACATTTTTACCC
>JZLH01S0001735.1:7200-24376 GCA_001188425.1 Eucidaris tribuloides
GGGATGGTAATCCTAGGTTTCAGGGACCTAAATTATCATTCTAAAATTACTTCCATCAGTATGTCTTTTGACAGACAAATCTATTGTGAAGCTTTCTGTGGGATTTAATTTTCTTGAGCCTCAAGAGAATTAAACTGCTGATATGTTCACACTCGATTCTCCTTAAGTAAACAAACTCAAGGCAAATCTTTTCAGCCACGAAATTCACTCCAGCTGGTGTATCTTGTTTTATCGAATGGGTTGAGAAATCTCTGCAATCTGATTGGTCGATAGCCGTGTATCTAATTTTACTGACCAGCCGATCGATATTGCCACAAACTAGGTAGCTCATTTGCTAGGTAGCTCATTTCCTAGCTAGGTAACTAGGATGCACAGGTTTGTTCGTTTGTCGGAAGGACTAGTGTGCATGCGGTAACTATGGAAACTAGTCTAAACCCACTCGGCTACGCCTCGTGGGTTTAACAGTTCCATAGTTACCTTATGCCCACAATTCCTACCGACACACTCCTACCTGTACATCATTAGTACAATTTGGTTCTAAAGGCATTTTGTATTTCTCCCAATCATGTCACTTTGGTAATTCTGGGTTTAAGGGACCTAAATTATTATAGGTTGCCAAGTTCAGCATGTGCGGTTTATTCCGTCAGTGGATACGTTGAGGGAATAAACCACAAATGCTGAAGTTAGCAACCTATGATAATTTAGGTCCCTGAAACCTAGGATTACCATCACTTTTAAGCCCAATCAATCTTGTTTTTCTTGAGCCTGTACATCCCATAGAACCCTACACACTAGATTTGTCTGACACAAGGGATACAAATGGAGGTTATTTTAGAACAAGTCAACTTTTGACTACCAAATTTTCACAGTTGAATCCTTGCACAGTTTATTTTATTCTGGAATAGTTTCACCCCTACTTGAGGACTACTCCCAATCATGTCATTAAAGCCACTGATTAACGGTTACCGCAATAACTGTAAAAAAAATGTGAGCTACATAATCCTCCATGCTCCAAGTGTCTTTGATAAGGTCTAAAAATAAAGCCCTGAAAAAAATTGTATTTCAAAATGATTATTTGGTGCTTTAAAAAAGTGAAAATCATAAGTTGACGGATTCACCCATTTCCTCCCATAGACTTACTGTGTGTGGATCTATGCTATTTATTACTCGCCCCGAGTACTTATTGTTTATTCATTCATATCTTGCCAGTGGAAGCATAAATTTCGAAACTTTTGTATTCTAGGGTGTTTACTTGTCCATTCAAACACTAGCTCAGATAGCTGTTTGACAATTTTTTTAATTTGAAGCTCCGCAATGTTAGCCTATTACTTTAACTTTACGGTAAGTTTACTCACATTCAGCATCAAACATCCTTGTTGTTGAAGTTGATTTATCTCCGCTAACACTTTTGACTGTAATATTATATGATGCCCCTGCTGTCGGTATGTCACATGCTACCTCATACATGTAGTTGTCCAGTGTGGTGTCAGTGATGTTTTCCATGGGTCCGCCACTCCCACATGTGACTTCATAATAGTTTACGACTCCTCCTGGATCATTCCAAGTTACAGTAATGTGAGAACTGTTGGCATCTTTGAGAGTTATATCAACACTGTTTGGGTCTGTAACCAAAATACACAACAAAAAACAGAAAAAAACAGAAAAGAATATAAGGGTTGTTTCACAATCAGAGTATTATATGACTTCACTACAAAAAATGAATTCACTTGTTGTAAACTTTCATACCCAGCAATAGGCCACTGCACAGTCTGTCTACAACAGCGAAGAAACTGTTTGAAATGGACAACTTACGTACAAATTGTGTACGTTTGTGTCAATTTTGAACAATTTCACAGTATCATCTGATCTTTATGAATTTATGAACATTATCATTAATGATACCAATGACAATTACTGATCAGGGAGACCTGTAAAGTAAAAACTGGATCTGGCTTAATATTCAAATTCCAAACCAACGTGAGATAGTTACATGTTAATAAATTATGACGCTGCATCAAAATATGGAAGGAAATTCTGTCAAAATTTTCCTCTCCGAATTTTACGTAATATGGCATACCTGGGCATTCCCAAGGACAGCATTTTGTTGTCATAAAAAACAAGTCATCTATATCCTTCAAACCTGTAACATTCACTTTGTCCATTCTCCTCAAGTTTTCAGTTGGTAAACACTACAAAGTCGCTAGTTGGAATTCCGTCAAAAAGTGTCCTCTCCAAAAAAAACAGCCCTCTCCGGCTAATTGTTTTGACATCATATATTCCGACTAAAACTTATTTCAGGGTATGGATATTTGACATACAAAAGCACACTTACTATATCTATCTGTAAATAAACCAGGACTGTTGTAACTCCTCTTTATAATTCAGTACACAAAACTTTATATACCCACATCACCTTTATTAATAACATGCGAAGGCTGGAAAAAAATTGGGAGGACTTGACGCCTAAAATTTTACAATTTTCATATATGACCTATTTGCTACACAAAATTAAAACAAGACAAACGCCAAGCATTGTCTCGCCTGCATATCGCAGTCATGAACCTGTTGTATGAATTTGGCAATCCTACCTCGAAGGTATAAGAAAAGTATTGTTGTAAACATAGCACAGTGCCGTCATGGAAAGTTCATTGACCTTTGACCTTATTCAAATTCGACTCATATTCGACTTGACCTGCCTTCAGAGATGGACCTCTGGTAGAATTTGGTGATCCACCTGCGAAGCTATATAGAAAAGTTATTGTGGTACACACACAATTGTGACGACGCCTACGCCGGTAAAGCGTGATACCATGTCTCGCTCCGCTAGGAGGCAGTCATGGATGTCATTGACCTTGAACCTTATTCAAATTTGACTCATATTTCAAACTTGACCTGGCCTTCAAGAGATGGACCTCTGCGTATGAATTTTGGTGATCCCACCTCGAACTATAGAAAGTTATTGTGATGTACACACAATGTTGCGACCCTACGCGTAAAGGTGATACCAGTCTCGCCGTACGCAGGCAGTCATGGATGTTCATTGACCTTTGACCTTATTTCCAAATTTGACTCTATATTCGACATGACCTGTGCCTTCAAGAGATGGACCTCCTGGTATGAATTGTGATCCCACCTCAAAGCTATAGAAATTATTTGTGTGCTACAACACGCACAGTGCCAGTCATGAAAGTTCATTTGACCTTTGACCTTTGCCTTAAATCAAATTCAAATCATATTCGAACTGACCTGCACCTCAAGAGATGGACCTCTTGTATGAGTTTGCAATCCTACCTCGATGGTATAGAAGATTAATGTTGTGTAACACATAGCACGTCCAGTCATGGAAAGTTCATTGACCTTTGACCTTGACCTTATTCAAATTTCACTCATATTCAAACTTGACCTGTGCCTTCAAGAGATGGACTCTTAGGATGATTGGATCCCACCTCGAAGCTATAGAAAATTTTGTGTGTACAACACAATTGTTGACGACGCTACGCTACGCCGTTGTCGCCGACACCGGAATAGTGATACCTATGTTCTCGCTCCGCTACGAGGCGAGACAAAAAATGTAAGCGAAAGGAGAAACTGTATTTTTGACCCCCTGTGAACTATTTATGTACCTGATTGTGAAAACAAGCCATAAACCCAAAATGACATACATGTGATCACCACGCCATACCTCGGCGGTACCACTAGAAATCGCCATTTCTTGAATTATTTATTTATTTTCAGCCACGTGTAGCCGGATAGTTACAAATTAGTAAAAGTTATTGAAATAGGCGTGAAATAACACATTAACTTCATTTTTTTACCCTATTTTTCGTAAGTTTATGCTTTTTGTTGTGCACTTGTCACAGCCCTGCATCATCACATGATTTCATCATTCATTAATCTGAGAAAATACATTTTTACACTAAGAGCGGCGGCTGCCACAACGGGGTACCCCGCGGGTACAACGGTACCCCGGGGCTATGAGCGTGTGCTCAATGTACATGTAGTTAGCATAATCATAAGAATCATTTCTATCTATGGGCTTTTAACCCATGTTTCAAAGCAGCACAGAAAATGAGATTCAAAAAGATAAAGAAATATCAATTAACAAAATGAACTAAACAAAAATATGTGTAACTCTTAAAGTGGAAGTACATGGCACCTTGCCAAGTGTGGGATGCATGATTCATGTCAGCCAGTTAACCCGTTACTTACGAGATTCTGTTTTTTCCATATAGTTTAACACATAGCATGTCTGGTTCCCATACCCAACAGGTTAAAGGTTAAACACAAGCCAATTAATAATATTTTCCTTTACAACTGGACCAAAAAATGTTATACGCTGTACTTACCTGCAGTAATTGTTAGTGTGCTAGGGTCGCCAATTTTGTCACCACTTACAGATCTGACTGTAATATTGTAGTCTGCACCCGCTTCAGTAAGTCCCTCACATGAAGCACTGTGTATGGTGTTATCATTCTCTTCCATGACCATTGATGGGACTGCTATACCATTAGAACAGTTGACGGTATAACTGTGTACTGTACCGGTTGGTTTGGACCACTGAGCTGTGATAGAGTCATTGGAGGCACCTGACTCATTGAGAGTGACAGGTGAAGGTACTGGGGAAAAAAGGAGAAAAGAGAAGAAAATGATAATACAACACATGCCAGATTTTTTCTATGAGTGCACATCCATGGGGTGAGATGGGGGGGGGGGTAGGGTAGGTAGGGTAGGGGTGGGTGCGCGATAATGTAATCGTCAGGAAGAAGAAATCCAGATCATCTTTGTGACACTTTATAATTTAAACATCTTAGTTGTTGGACTAGACTTATCTCCACTATTGCTTGTAACTGTAATGTTGTATGATGCCCCTGCTGTTGGTACCTCACATGTTACCTCATACATGAAGATGGGTAAGATGGTGTTAGTGATGTTTTCCATGGATCCACCATTCCCACACATAACTTCAAAATAGTTTACGAAGCCTCCTGGATGATTCCAGAGTTACAGTTATATGAGAACTATTGGTACCTTTGAGAGTTATATCAACACTGTTTGGGTTTGGAACCAACAAAAGAAGTGAATCAGTGAATCACGCAATGCATAATATAGGTTTTTTTATGACTACAGGTCTACACTACCCTGGATCTCATTCAATACTCCCTAAAATGGGGATAATATACCAAGAAAAAGGGTATATCAAAAAATAAGGGGTTACCACACCCCCACCCCAATCGCTGGACTATATTATCATTTTTCTCAAAACTGAAGGCATTTTTACTGCATCAATAGATTATGTTGGTCATCTACAAATCAAACACAAAACAGAAGAAAATGTATCTTCTACTCTTGACCAAAACTATTGAGCACAGCCTTCGAGGGAAAGTTTAATGAGACAGCAAAATAGGCAAATTATAAGCAAATTGTAATTCTTCAAAAATGTAAAGGACATCACAAATTGGCACTTTTTGGCATATCCATGAAGAACTTGTCAACCCCACCCCTACCACCTCCCTGTAGGCACACGACAGTATTTAAATATAAACTTACAAGTTGTGACTGAAAGTGTAGCTTCACTACTTTGGCCATTGCTATTACTGGTGATAGTGATGTTATACTCCTGACCAGCAGTTGGAAGACCAGTACAAGATGTGTTGAAGACACCAGTGGACGAAGTGACAACGATCGGGGAAGGCACGGCTTCAGCTTCTTGCCCACTGCATGTGAAGCTAAATGACTCAATCATACCCTCAGGGTGGGGCCACATAACAGTGAAAGATGAAGTGGTCGTCTCTGCCTCTACTTCCATTGGGGTCACACTGTTAGGTACTGTTGATAAAAGAATGTACAAGTAGTCATGTATCCGTTGTCAAACACATTCAATGCTAGCTATTGAATTCATCAGTCTGTGTATGTAGTAATAACACATACTAAGGCCAGATAATATTTTTGGTTGATGACAAAATTGTGAAAGATTACAAAAATTTAAGAATTAATTGATTGTCACTGCTTCTACTTTATTAGGCTCATTCTGTTAGGTACATTTGATAAAAGAACTTTAACCTGTTCACTACTGGAACCAGACTAGCCATGTGTTAACTCTATGGGAATTAGAGAATCACTGAGACAATGAAGTATTAATCAATAATATTACTCGTCATAATTCTGACAGCCAAAGTGAGGCAAACCATTTTTAGTTTTCAGTTTGAAAATATAAGGGACATAGGACATGTCCCAGGGAGG
This sequence comes from Eucidaris tribuloides, assembly GCA_001188425.1. NCBI lineage: Eukaryota > Metazoa > Echinodermata > Echinoidea > Cidaroida > Cidaridae > Eucidaris > Eucidaris tribuloides. The sequence goes on from JZLH01S0001735.1 coordinate 13,441, forward strand.
AAAAATACAAAGTTCACATTTGTGTATGCTTGACATGGGTCCACAGATTAGGGGATGATATGTATGTGAAGTCATGTCAGACGAAATAAAAGCCTTTAACTTTTTCCTTTACCTTTTACCAGACAATACATTGTTGATATTGCCATGTCTAACAGTACATACAGTACATGTACATTTCCTTATCAGGTGCATTAGTGCATGAAATACACAAAAACATTACCACATTTGAAATTCCAATTCAGAAAACAAGGGCAACACAAAGCATGGCATCCCCTTGATGGGTAAAAATGGTTTGCTATTTTATATTTAATGAGCCATGACCTTTGAACTTTGATCTGTACTCCATAATCAATGTAATGCTGTATTGTGACACCATGTTGCTTCATACCAAACTGCATTACAATCTGTTAAACATTACTACAATTATCAAAAAGAAACCAGTGTTACAGATGGACAGACAAACAGATGGAAGGACAGACAGCAGCATTACTATATCCCCCTCTAATTTCAACAGGAGAGGGGATAATAACAACTGGAATTAAACCTCATCCAAAATAATCTAAATTCTGTGAAATATTGATGAAATTCCTCCATATACCTGCACCTTTAGAAGATGGGTGAATAATTTTCCACAAATTCCTGCATTTTTACCACTACAAAATTTGGCACAAACTCAATGAGACCAAATCAGATTTGTAAAAACACAATACAACTGACTGATAAAGCTGTGCTGCCATATGTTGTTTGCCAAAAATTTTACCATCATATCATGTTGTTTAAGTTAAACATAATCCTGTAAAATGCCAATAAAGTGTACCTGTATCTTTGCTAAATGGGTAATTAATTTTATAGTACATCCCTGTAGTTTTAGTTTTCATGATTAAATGGGCAATTTATCAGACAAACATCCTGATTTGGAAGTAAATAATGATATTGACTAATGATGTGCAGCCAAAATAACTTAGCTAGAATTTCTGGAATAATAATAGTGCCGTTCTTATTATAGCGCATAATACCATTGACAGGGTCTCTATGCGCTTAGAAAAGAGGAAAATACAAATGGAAATGGCATGGAATGGTATTATAGCTATTATCTCAAAGGTACTCCTTAGTATGTTTACTTTTTGTCTGAATGGATGATTATTTTTTACTACATTCCTACATTTTTAACAACTAAATTGGTAATCAATCAGATAAATATCCTGATACAGATACACATTACAAGTTGACTCCAGCTGTGCTCTTTAAATAATGTTGTTAGACTTCTTGGAATTTATAGTTAGTCCTGAGCTTGTCAAATAAATTTTGTCACATTATGCATTTATTTATTTATTTTTACCTTATGATAGGATCATAATACAGCTGGCAATGATTGTGGATATATTTTTGCATTTAATTTCCCGAAATAAAGCTATCAAAGACAATACATCATTGCTTTACAAAGAAACAGTTTTCACCTGATCATAACAAGGGGAAAATATCATTACTTGGGGGCCTACTCAACCATATAAGTACAAAACTGGGCTAAATACCAAATAAATGTTTTATTGCTATCTATGAGATTTAAAAAAGATACTTTTCATGTTCAGTTTGGTGTGAGAGCACTTTGGTTGTGAATCTACAACTGAGAAATGGAAATTCAGAAAACGAGACAGTGTGTTCAAATTGTCCTAGGGTACGGCAGATTGTCTTGGTTAGCAGAACTGACACAACATTTTTTAAATGTTCCAAACTGTCATTGCATCACAACAATTAAACCACTGACAAATATTGTCCAGTCAGTTTGTTCTTTCAAAAAGTTCTGGGAAAACCTAGTGGCATCTTCCCAAAGTTTTGTACCAAATTTGTTAAACCCATTTCATGCTGATCAATTGCAGTTTGCCATAAATAATCATGACTGTGACAGTAGAACTGGGGTTTTCTCACTTACTTGTTGCAAGAATAATACTTGATGAGCTGCTCTTGGTGTTACTTATACTAATTACAGTCAGGTTGTACAAGGCTCCAGCATGTTCCAGATTCTCACAAGAAGAGTTAAATGGCTCTTGGACATCAGTTGTATTGATGCTCTCTGATGTCTTTCCCTCACATAGGACTTCAAATGTCTCAACCTTACCCTCAGGGTGTGGCCATGATGCACTGACAGAGGAGTTGGTGGAATCCCCCTCTGTGAGATTTACACTGTTGGGCACTAGATTTAATTCAAAAGGCAATAAAATTACTTTAAAAGAAGCAAAATCAGAATCATCAGTACCTACAGATTACAGGCTCTGCAACCATTTACTCAACACAACCACAAAGACACTTTACCAAGTTTGGCTGTACAATTCAAACAATTGGGTTCTGTAGACAAATTTGAAATCTTTTGAGCCTTTGTTTCTCAAAAGTAGTCACGTGACTTCAGTACTTCTTATTCTGCAGTTTTCAATTGCTTTGTTACTCCCTGTCATGTATATTTAATCTCATTTACCTGAACAAGGAAGTGACACACATCTTGACACAGACATGAGTCCTTACAGTGGTATTTGTACTGACTTAACAACCTATTTTAATCAATGACCTTGTTGCAACAAGAACCATGAATAATACAGGTGTACATCTATAATTAACCAGACCATGAATGTCTCCTGAACCATTACACATGACTTACTATAAACAAATAATTACAGAGAACATCAGCATCAAAAGGTACAGTGTAAATCATTCATTAATCTATTTATCATTTATTTTTCATCAATTTTTCTTCCTTTCTTTCTTTATTCATTTTTATTTATGTATATATTAATTTATTAATTTGATTTAATTTATTTTCCATATTTTATTACTATTTATTTATTTATTTATTTATTTATTTATTTATTTACTTATTTATGTATTATTTACTTATTTATTTATACTTATTTAGTTTATTTTTTTTCATTCAATTATGTATTTTCTTATTTGGGAGGTATTCATTGATTGTTTTTATTAAATTAGAATTCATTTGTTTATTCACTAACATACTATTTATTTGTATTTTAGGGGTAGGAGGGGATTATGTCGGTGATTAACTTGTAACAATTGTTGAAAAATATCGCAGGGTGATGGCAGGTTGGTGATGGCGGTCAACAGTCATTGCACTTTATTATTAAAATGCAAATATCATGCTTAAAAGTTCATAAAACAAGTCCATGAATGTGATGACTGGCAGATTTCCACATGTTTTCAAAGTGTTGGTATTTCCTTTTCTTGTTTTCATTCCCAGTACAAGCCTCTGTGAATGCACACATGAAAATAATTATCATATACATGTACATGGGAATCGTTTTGTATCCTCATCAAGAGGTTAATTATTTTCCAGTTCAGTTGCTGCCTTAGATCTGGGAACACTGTAAATGAATTTTAGTACCATGCTGTGTAGGCACAAACACAGAATTTCATCATAGGTACAAGATTCCACTTACGTGAGCCATAGCTTGACTCTGTGTGTGATTCTACATGGCCAAGAGTAAAATTTCTATTAAATGTATATAACAATTTCAACTTTTATGAATAAATCCAAATTATAACTTCAGTTCATGAAATAGACAATTTGTTTATTTATTTCTTGAATAAAACAACTCTAAAAAAATAGGTATACTTTTCTTTGAACACTATCTCTTCTCATGGCACATGGCCTCTATTGAAGCATCCCCTCTGTCACCAAATTTTACATTGACCAAGAAGAGATAGCATGTAAAGGGGTTAATAATGAAATATAACTCCTTACTTGTACAAGTGACAAGATTCCAAGTCTTACTGAGTTTACTGTGGATATATTCCATAGATTTCATATAGACTACCCAAACACTAGAGATCTATTTCCAACAAAAAATATGAACTACATGACTTACTACATACATACACCATTCTGGGAACATACCTTGAAAAGAGCCTGCAATAGGTTCCCACAGTTGAAAGTGCCAGCTTAAAATGATAGAAAGCCCTCCTTTTAAAAAATCAACAAATCAGCACCTGCAAAGAAGCTAAATAACATGTTTCCATATCACCTGGCATGGTATATGAGTGTATTCCCATGATAAAGCCCAGGCTGCAAGTTGGACAGAAAAGGTCATATAAAAAAATAAATGGAAATTTTTACACAAACCCCCCCCCCCCACAAAATAAACTAATTTACATAAAAAAGAATAACACAAGCAAATCAGTACGTGCAAGCAGCTTGGATTTTCAATTTTCCCCCAGAAGACTAAAAATTGGGATCAACCTTCGGCGAACCTGCTGATTCTGAAACTACACGTACGTTGGTTGTGATGCTGCAAAACAGAAGTAGAAATGAATTTCATTGAAGGACCAGGGGATAGAGGGATAGGATGAAGCTTTTTTCACCAGAGATTTTGCTGCAAGATAGAAGAGAGATTTCCTTGCTTAGACAACAGACATCTGCAGTATGGCTCACCTGATAATGACATATTTTAAAACCACAATAGTATCTTTAAACAAAAATGAAGAGCATTTTACCACAGTACAATGAAATGAGTTTCCCACTGAAAGAAAAAATAAGTAAAAGAACAAAGAAAAAAAGCCCCACAACTTTGTGAGTTTATGTACACTCTGATAAAAAAGACACCTGCTGTGCAATATGGTACAGAAAGGTAGAGGACAGTGCATTACATGTTTGTAAATACTTAAACAGATCAGGAATAATATACATATATGTTATAAAATAACATGGGTATAATAGAATAAGGTTATCGTAGAAATTTACATACCAGTATTCAAACACAATGACCTTCAACCTTATGACCTCCCAATAACTAAATGGGACTAATTACTGCTTTTCATTCCAATGTCACACACATACATTGACAATCCCACCTCATTTGTTAGTAGGATGCATCCAAATGACTGTGGATTCAGTTAAGGAAGGGAGAGTTCATTTGTCATTATAGGGGTGTGACGGGTAAGGTCCGTGGTACTAAAATATTAAAAATTGTACCCGATATATAGTACATACATGAATAACCATGACCAATGGTGACAAACCTGATAAACTGAAATGTTATGAAGATTATGGGAAGGGGGTGTGGGGCTGGAGGGGTGGGGGTGGAGGAAGAAAGGAATAAAATTACCATAAGGACAAAACAAGAAAACAAACTGAAGTTTGAAGAAGACGAAGTGGGATGATCACCATGGTAATGGCTGTGCAGTGCTGAAGGGTGCAAATCGTGCTGTGTGCAAAACAACTTACATGTATACAACGTTATCTGTGCAGTCGAGTTCTTATCTCCACTTATGGAGATCACGGACACATTATATCCTTCGCCCGCCACTGTTAGGTTTTCACAAGTCACTTCATACATGTCACCAGCGGTTACATTCATTATTTTCTCAGAAACAGTGTCATCAGAGCCACAAAACGCCTGGAACAAGTCTATCCGTCCACCTGGGTGTTCCCAGCTCACAGTTACGGATGAGTTTGTGGAGTCGCCTGGTGTTAGTTCAACGCTGTTAGGAACTGGGGGAAAAGGTTAGTAGAAAGATTATATACACCTACAGAACATTCATTAGCAGTGTTATAGCTAAAGTGGCCCAGGGTAGTCAGTAATGATTTGCATGTGGGACTATTTCCCTGCAGCAGTCCCATACTGTATGCTGGTCACCCTGCTTCTGACCAGCATTCATTTCATGCAAAATGGCTTTAACTCCTTATGTGCTTTATACCAAAATCTCAACAGGCCATCATATTTTAAAGTTCAAAACCATGTTTTTATTTCTAACTGGAAACAAAACCTGGCCCTTTGATAATACTACTTATGACTTGCCATATGTCTATTGTACTCAAGAAAGGATTATGCTAGAGTATGTAACACCATTCATTCTATTGAATTTGAAAATTTGTGCTGATCAATGAATGAAGCACACTGCTGTGCCTGTCAATTACCTAACAAAGCACATAAAGAGAATATTTATTCCTGAAGAAAATTACTAATAACATTGACTAAGAAGGAGAATGAATCAAGACGTTTTTGGTATTTATCAAGTACTGGTGTACTATATTGATTCATGGGTGCGGCCATCAGTGCAGGATCCGAGGCTGGCCTCGAGGCCGATTTCTGGTGGCCTCCGTCTCGGTCTCGGTCCGAGTCACCTGTACTAACCCTACGGAAAGGTTGTGTTTGGGGGCAGCCACAGTCTTGAAACTTGTGGTTTCAGTTACAAGACTGGCTGCCTTATTGGACTGCATGTTGGGTACCACTCAGTAAAATATAACAAGTCAGTGAGACCAATCACTAAGCCTTCCTTAGCTATAACACTGCTCATTAGATAGATGTAGCCTTAAACTGAAGTATAGAAGAAAAAATTCAGTTAATATCCCTTTATACAATTGTCCCACATGAAAGTAAAAGTATTATTTCTTTTTAAATAGCAAAGACGTGAACCATTCTATATAATTCCTGAAGGCCCAACAAGAAATACAACAAATGTCTTTTGCTCCCTTATGATGTGAAGGCAAACAAACAAAATTAAATATATAATACATATTTACATGTAAATTTGAATATATGAATATACGCACTATTTAAAAAAGCATATATGAAAGAACATTTTAATACTCACCTGTGTAATAAAGCCTGAAATAAAAACCAATGAAACCCCAAAATACACCCACAAACACACACAAATGCACAAACAAGACATACAATCTCACACACAATTTTGTGTGATCTTGAGTAAATATAATGAGTAGCTAATTGTCATACTTACAGGCAGTTACATACAGAGAAGCCGGTTCACTTTCTTTTGTGTTGCTCACTGATACAACCATCATCTGGTATGTTGCACCTGGTGTGTCTAGGCCGGTACAGGATGCTTCCAATGTCCCATTCCAGGGTGCTCTGCTTGGGGATTCTGTTCCATTGCTACACGTCACTTCATACATGTCAACCTCACCAACTGATGAATTCCATGCTACTGTGAAGGCTGTTGTGTTTGCAAACGTTTCTCTCAGTGCTGTAGCTTTCTCTGGTACTATGTATTTCAGAAAAAAATAGCAAGTTGATGAGAAATGTAGAAAATATACAAAATAAAAAAAAATAAAACCATTATCTTATACAACTTTCAGTGGAATCCCACACAAATTTTGACAGTAGTTCATAATTTTTTTTAACTATTACTTTACAGCAACAGGGGTATGTTTGTACTTTCTATAGTGACGGCATGGTGACACAATTCAAAATGCTATAGTCTGTAAGTATACAAGTGAAGTATGTGGAGTACCCCAACCACATACATAACATGTGATTTGCCCAGTATGCAAACACATACATGCACACCCAAATACACACATGCACATACAGTGTATACACACACACCATCACACACACACACACACACACACACACACATGACTTTGACATTATTTGAACAACCTATCGATCATGCACTCAATATTTTTTGGTATTCCTCTTATCATTTAAAACGATGCATATGAGCTCCCATGCTTAACTGGCAGCAATCTTCACTAAGCATAGACTTACAAACTTCCATAAATATGCAAATTTCAATAAGCATCGAATTCTCACCTAAATTAGTTATTAACATTTAGTACATTGGCCATTTATCAATGCATCTGGCTAAAAGTTATGCATTTTACTGGGGGAGGGGGTTTCAACAGGCAAATTCACAAATTCAGGCAAAAACCCAAGTTTCTTCAGAGTCACTTAGTGCCTTTTGGAAGTCAGTTCTTCATATAGAAATAATCATTTTACCTGCAACAATGTACGCCACCGTTTCTGGGCTTCTGCCATTGTTGTGTACAGTCACAACTGTGATCGAGTGATTGCCACCAGGTGTTACATCCACACAAGATGCCGTCTCATAGGAGCTTGAAATATTGTACCCAGGAGATGGACGACCATCTGAGCAGTTAACTAGATAATAATCAACAGCTGAGGGCTCCATCCATGTGACAGTAATAGCAGTCGTGTTTGAAGTTGTATCATCATCGAAACTAACTGGTACAGGTACTGTCGAAAGAGCAGAAGTGAAGATTATCAGTGATACTGGACCAGCCTGTCGTTCCCTAAATTTTTTGTTGCTGCCCCAGAGGTGAACCTCTCCTAGGAGGGATCAGGGAGGGAGGGGGGCATATCCAGCCCTTGCTCTACACCCTCCCTTTTGGCTAGTGTTTCTTTGTTTTGTTTTCTTTTTATTGCTTGTCACATTTAATTGCCCCTGAAAACAGCCCAGTGCTTGTGAAATTTCTTTTGTGTATTACATTGATTTGTACGAAACTCGTCAGCATCCCTAGGTCCCTATTTCTCCCCCTTTCTAAAACCATGGATCTGCCCCTGCATTATGAAGGGTAATGTAACATCTGGCCCTTGCTCCACCCCTTCCCTTATTTTTGTTGTTGTTTTTGTTGTTGTTTTTTTACCTTGTCACATTTACTTTGGCCCCCCTGGAGATCTCTGCTGTCGAAAATTGGTATGCACGTTGCCCACAACTAAATCTACAAAATTGTATAGTTATATTTTTCATGAAAATTGTTTTTAGTTAATTATGCTAATTTATGCATAATTAATATGTGAAATCATACTATTTGCTCTAACTCACTATAAAGATAAATCTCCAAATGTGCTAATTTTGGGTGTAGAAACCCTTTGTCGTGTTCTTAGCAAATGTACTTCAAACAAATTGCAATATCAATTGAATGAATTTCTTATGTATTTTATTGTTTTTTGCAATTTCTTATGTATTTCTTTGTTTTTTTACCTTTTGTTTTTCATTGTTTTTTCGATGAAATTTGTCGGCGACACTTATGCGATCATACATGGCATAAAATAAAGTAATGTAATTTGAATCAGTAAAAGCAAAAATACATTTTATGATATTTGGCTGAAAACACAATTTGTATTGAAATTGTACACAAAATCACGTTTTTGAGCAATTTTTGGTGTGACATGCATGTACAAAATTATGCGTATCTTCGGAACCGCATACCCTGGTGTCGCAAATTTGGTCTTAAAGATGCAGGAGACTCGGAGGAAAAAAGTCATGAAATATCGCAGCGAGGTCTTTTTGCGTTGCGAACGTATTGCACGAATATCAAGGGAGGGCCTCCCAGGCCCCCCCCCTCCCCAGGCCTAGATAGGGTTAAATATACTAAAAAGGATGTTTTCTTTCTAAACATGTGTTCTAGACATCCTAGATCTACTCCATCCTAGGAAGGGTAATGTGTTCTTGATTTGCAGGCCACAATAGTTTTTGCCCAAAGAAAGATGCAAAACTCTACTGATTTACAAAGTTTGGGATTCCTACATCTAGATGTTTTGAAATACAAGTGGATGATTCCATACTACAAAATTTGGGCAGGCAAATTCATAACAGAATTCAACAGGCTATCCAAACAAAAGTGGAGAATAGTTTATAAAAGGGACCTGCAACTCAAAATTCATTACTTTTTCCCTTTTTTTTATCAAGTGTGATTTGGCAAGCCGTACTGTAGGTCAGCATCTGCTGTGTGAATCTGCTGCTACACTGACTGGTGACGTGGCATCGCATGAAAAAAATATGAAGCTGGTTTACTGCAAGGGGCAATATCAGGACGTCCCAAAGCACTGAGGAGATCATAATTATTTGACATTTTTCCCGAAAAAGGTCAGCCATATCAATGCTATTGCGTGCTCCTTAACCGAAGATATACATCCATAGCCACTAACAGAAAATACCCGAGCCAGTCCAAGCTCTTATTATCACCACAATTTGTGAGTTATTGCTCCCTTTAAGATTTATCAAAAGGGACTCATTGAGACTGTGAACTTTAATCACACAAATTTGCTCAAGTTTTCAATGCTCTGGGGTTTTTTTCAGCATTCTTTGAATTAAGCTTGATGTCTCTGATTTATTTCCTGGTTTTCAATCCATATTTCCAAATACTATGTATCCTTTATGTTCATGCTTGCTATTTTTAGAAAATGTCATTTTTATTCACTGAAGGATGCTTTCCTATATTGTGGAGGAGGACAAAAGGATCATGATAACAAAATGTAAGCTTTTTTTTATGATCTTTCACAAAAGTTAGTGCAACTAGAGAAGTGGCGCGGGGGGGGGGGGGGGGGGCTAAAAAAGCCCCCCCCCCTCGACAAAGTTCGCAGACCATTCCGCCGCGCGAAAATTTTTGACCAGGCGGTCGCTCGCTGACTTTTTACTTCAAGTGTTGCGCAGATCTTTTTGACGACCAAATTCGCGACGTCCGGTACGCGGTTCCGGAGTACGCAACTTTTCGTACTTGCATGTCACACACCAAAAATCGCTCAAAAAACATGATATCGGTGTGTTATTTTCAATGCAAATTGTGTTTTCAGCCCAAATTCATAATGTATGATTATTTTTACTTTTACTGATTGAAATTAACTAATTTTATGCTGTTTATATCGCAAAAGTGTCCCCGAGAAATTCATCGAAAAACAATAAAAAAACAAAAGGTCGAAAAAACAAAGAAATACATAAGAAATTCATGAAACAATAAAATACATAAGAAATTAACCCTGATTCAGCATTTTTTTTGACAGAATAATTGTTGGATAATGTCAAAAAGAAATATTATACATCAAACATACATTCTAATGACTGTTTAAAGTGAGTTATAGGCAGAATAAATATGATTTAATACATAAATAGTAATAATATTAATTACTTAAAAATAGAAGATAATTATTTTCAAATAGTCTCAACTATACAGTCCTTGAGATTACGTCCCTCTATGCAAACATGCAAATTTTCGTAGCGATTGGCGCGATCCGCGGCCGAGGAGATCTGAGGGGGGGCCAAAATTAGCCCCCCCCCCCCCCCGGTGCTATGCCAATTTCAAAAAGCCCGGGCTGATAGGGATTAAAGCAGGAAAAGGCATTTGGGACAGAAGTTCATTGACCATTTGACCACTTGATTTGTGACC
>JZLH01S0001736.1:3574-16438 GCA_001188425.1 Eucidaris tribuloides
CCGTGAAAAATTATTTTGGCCGCGAAAATATATATCTCGGCACCCCCGGTGAAAAAATCGTTCCCAGGGTCCTGCTCTGTGTAAGTATATTCCTAAAACAAACTTATGTAGGCCTAAGTAAGCAAATTGCGGCTTTCTATACATCGCTTTATGTGTCTAAGCGGACAAAATATAACGACATTGTGATCTGACGTTAATTTTCGTGTCATAAAAGTGAAAATGAAATGTAAAAAGTGAAAGAATCAATTTCTTTGGCCAGGCTGTGACCAGTCTTTGCGTGCCTAAAGAAACTAGTCAATGTTAAAATGACAATAACTATAAAAAACAGACCAAGTTACACTGCGGTTTTATAAATGCAAGAAGAATGACTGTCCTTTTGCGTGCTAAATAGCAGTAATCTAGAAGTTAAAGAATTATGTTTTCTACATTTCACCATGGCGATGCACACAAATATAGTGTAATTGGCTTAAATATTATGTGCTTATCAAAATGATGTTAACGTCATGAATAGAGTTCAGAGTATAAGATTGACACACACCAACAGCAACCTGAATTGAATAGAAAATACTGTTCAGGAATTGGCGCTGTAATCCTTGATTTACATAAGCATGAAAACGTACCATTGTTCGTATGGTTATTACAATATGACCACAGTTTATTCCCATCTAATCCGAGCAAGCGTTGCTGATACATAGCGAGAAATTATTGGATCTATTTTCAGAGGGCCTGTGCGCATCTGCCGGTCCTTCCATATGTACATGTAACTATTACCGTATTGTCGTACCGCACCGCCCGTAACATATCAAGCTCAGCAATGTCAGTCAATAACATTAATGCCAAGAAATTATGTTCTTCTGAGAATGTGGTCGTGAATGATTTAAGAAAACACAACACAAATCCGACATCTGAAGAACTGTTGTCTCGGTCCACCGCTGAATGTTCCGGTAAGAGTTCCGCCAAGGATTTGACCTTTGACCTCTCCATCAGCAGCTACACTCACTGTTTTTATCCAGTCGTGGTGTCACGGGTTTCTCCAAATCAATGGTGCTCTGGCGTCTAAGCTTTCTTATCGATTGATTTGCTGACAGTAATTCGCCTGCGAAGATACAATTTTTGGTAAACAACAATAACGTGCCTGCAGCTCTCCAAGGCGGAGAGATTGTCCATAGCAGGCGCAAAGAGGGGCTGGAACTCAAAAGTTAACATTTTTCGCCTCCCTGTAGGGGTGGGGTGTTTAATTCACACTAGCATCGTAATTCGGTTTCATATTTCCCGTAAAACTGTCTTGATGGTTTGGAAAGACTTCCAACCAACAAAAAATGTCAATCTGTTACTCTGAACATGGACCTACTAACGTTAGTAGGTCCATGCTCTGAAGCGGTCTCAGAAAGAAGTCCACACACAGCGAAGAAGAAAGCGCCTCTTCATAAGACAGTGGGATACGGCTACTGATAAAATATGGTGGCCTTCGCTCCACATGTCGAATGTAAATGAAGTCACATGGAAGTAAATTTTAGGATGTTTGAAACAGTAAACACCCTTTAAAATTCAGAAAGACTACACTTGAAGAGGTCCTGTCTAAAATATGGGGCGTATAACTATGCACAGTCTTATGAAGACAGGAAGCAATTTCGTATTAGCTGGGTGTGGTCGTCTTCTTGAGACCGCATAGAGTAACAGATTGGCATTTTTGGTTTGATGGAAGTCTTTCCGACCATCAAAACCGTTTCAAGGGAAATATGAAACCGAATTACGATGCTAAGGTGAATTAAACATCCCAACCTATATAGGGAAGCGAAAAAGGGTGTTGAATTTCGTGTTCCAGTCCCTCTGCCTTGAGTGCACCTGCATTGAATAATCTCTCCGCCTTGGAGAAGAAAGTAGAAAGAATATTCATTGACTTCATTTCAAATCATTTGTCATTTCCCAGAAAGGACATCATTACAGAAAGACGCCCTTCAACTCAAATGCATGCGTGATAGCGTATGTTGTAATACTTTTGGCAAGGGAGGGTATATAAAACAAAATGCGTCAAAAGCAATGTCATAACCAGACAATTGTATTGATAGTCCAGTAGTCCAAAGGTTAAATGCATCTTGGTATAAACATTCGCTTGTCATGTGTATACACTTCCGTTAATTATATCGGTGATTTTTATTGCAAATGGGTGGTACATGATATATGCCTACATGGTAGTTGTAAACTTGTTTTTGCCCAAAACCCGCCTGAAATGCATTGAAGCTAATGACATTAAATGTTTCTGTGTTATGTGGTTACTTTGGTATTAATTTTAAATTATTATTATTATCATTATTTTAACCCGGAGATCTGACTCGAACAGAAGGTCTTCAGCGGTTGATCCAGGATTTTTTAGGGGGAGGGGAGCCGGGATGGGTAAAGCTTTTGAGGAAGCAAGCACGACGGTTTTTGCCCATTTGTTTTAAATTCTTTCTATCTCTCTCCCCTCCCCGCCCCCTTTTCGGCCGACCAAAGTGAGGCCACTGTCGATTCGCCCGCAAACACCACTGCGTCTTTGTGTTTTGAAATTGGAATTAGCAGTCATCAGGTGGTCATCCAGGGATAGAATGTATACAAAGGAATTCTGACACATAATTATGTGTAAATGTGAATGATATGGAATGAATATTGACAATGATGGTACACGACAAAAACGCCGTTGTTAAATTAACACCCTTGGGGTTAAAGGCTGGGTGTCTCTTTTGCACGCCTACAATTTAACATTGTGCAAATATACACTGGTATATACATGTAGAACAAAATGCTTTTTAATAACCTTCAGCAAAAGTATAGGATCTAGAAACGCAGTTTTAGTAGTAAACGTTTGACTTCGATTTCATTTTTTTTTGTCTATAGTGATAAAAACTCTACTAGCAGTCAAGTCTATTTTTAGACAGTGCATGAAGGTCTCCTTGTACCTCCACGGACTTGCCATATTGCAAACACATAGATGGCCTTGCATTAATTTCAGTGCCTGACACTTTTCCAGCACAAACATCTGGTATTATGTAAGTAATATAATCAGCCTGATATACCCATGGACCTACTATAGGTCCCTGATATTTGGAACAGTGCGCCTATAGAACATATTGGGTTTTTTCCGCGCATTTTTCAAAATAGGTAATTTCTGATACGGATTTCATAGGCAAGTCCTTTATGAATAGCCTAAGGGCATGAATAATGTTTTGCTGTGTTATGGGAGGGTTGCAAATGAGATTCCATACCTTTAAAACAAATATGACAGCGATATTGTAGACATTACTGATGTATTTCACAACGTGTGTTAATTACTTGGTAATTCCCGTTTGCCCGTATAGGCGTAATATTTCGAAAGCGAAAATAACATTTTTCATGCAAATTAAATTACCTCCAGGTTTGGTGCAGTGGGTTTGAGATAAATTACTCTTCCATGATAACAATGTTTAATAACAACGCATGTATGTAGTATATATGGCATATAAATGTAGCATATATAGTCATATATTCATATACATGTTCTAAGCATTAATATACATATCTATTTAATCCATAAATTCATATACATTTGTTTGTATGTGTTTTTCAAAATCCCCCTTTTCTGTTTTTGTGTGTATATAATAGAATCGACAGATTTATATCACGTGACCGAACAATAACAGGAAAACAGCCACCATTGTGGTTTTTAATTTCGCGTGTTTCCATGTAATTAAGACCATTAGTTAACTCTTTACACGGTTAATTGAGGGGATAATTATGACAATCGTTCTGATCGGATTTTCTTCGATTTTTTTTTCCTTATTGCAGTATCAAAGTTCAAGTTCAATTAGACTTTTTTGTTACTGAAAATGATACTGAAAATGGTAATTTTCTATAGATGTTACTTAAGCACACTAGCTGTTTTTAGTGTCTCCTTTAGTGTCTGTACAAAGGGGAAGGAGAAGAAATCATTACGATTGTTCAATTTAATTGTACGATTGTGCATAGATGCAACAATCGCGCCCAAAAGGTTAAAAGACTAACATAAATATACAAAGATGCTTTCCACTCCTTGGCCACTCTTAGCGCTGGTGAGAAAATGAACCAGCCCCCTTTCCTCGGTGTACAGTCTGGCCGAATCTTCTGGTACTTTCCTGACGGGTTCCAAGTCCACTTTGTTCCCTACCACAATGATAATGATCTCTTCGGGACC
Organism: Eucidaris tribuloides; assembly: GCA_001188425.1. Taxonomy (NCBI): domain Eukaryota; kingdom Metazoa; phylum Echinodermata; class Echinoidea; order Cidaroida; family Cidaridae; genus Eucidaris; species Eucidaris tribuloides. The sequence goes on from JZLH01S0001736.1 coordinate 7,761, forward strand.
CTTCCTCCTGAGCTCCTTCATCCAGTAATCGACTTCCTCGAAAGATTGCTGCGAGTATTACAAAACGAAATAAACAAAGAAACAATTAAATCAGATTCGGATTGAGATTCAGATTTAATCATTTATTGTCCATTAGGATATTTGTTTTGTTTACATGCTTTTCACGAAATATACAATGCATTACATTATATAATATTACACAAACAACATTCAATGTGACATATGGACAAACATAAACATTCATATTATTATTTTCATTGTTATTGTTATTATTATTATCATTATCATTATTATTATTATCATTATTATTATTATTATTACTACTACTACTACTATAATTATTATCATCATTAATTACTACAACATCATATTCACTATTATATTCATTACTTTCGTTTCAAATATTTATCTGTATCGCAATATCCATAAAGAAAAGGAAAATCTGAATTCTAGGAAATGTATTGTTGAATTAGACTGTGATGTAGCTAGTAGTATACTGAAAACGTTATGGATTAGCAAGGGTGGAGTGAAACGTTATTGAATCTAAATTAACTTAGCACAAGGTATAGGGTGAATGGTTACATGTCTTGTTGGTACAATAATATCACGAGATAAATTTGACAAATCATTCAATAGACGGATGGAGACAATAATAATAATGATGATAATAATAATAATAATAATAATAATAATAATAATAATAATAATAATAATAATAATAATAATAATAATAATAATAATAATAATAATAATAATAATAATAATGACATTTTATAATGCGCCAAAATCGACCTATCAATGTAGGTGCTCATAGCGCAGTAACATATAAATACAGAGGAGAACGTGACACATTTACTAAAGAAATAAATAGAACTTACTTTTTGTTTTTGTTTTTGTTTTTAGTATACTAATTTCCTAGATTAATTCTGTCATGTAATTTGACAATTTATTTTCTAGCGCAATATAAAATATAAAGAGTAATGAATATCATTTTGTGCATTCTACTCCCTTCCAAATGGAGCGTTTATAAGTAATATAAATTCTAACATTTTGAGTCTCACTATAACCCCCCCCCTTTTTGATTAAGTCAAGCAGACTAAAAATTGTCCAAAATGTTAATCGCAGTTATATTACGAGAGAGTACTTCTGACAGTTCAAGTAAACTAAATAGCAAAAATAAACGGCTGAAATTGTAGTATCTTCTTGCTACTACTACTACTATTACTACTACTACTACTACTACTACTACTACTACTACTACTACTACTACTACTACTACCTGACTACTATTACTACTATTACTACTATTAATATTACTACTACCACCATCATCGTCACCATCACCATCTTCATCATCATCATCTTTATTACTATTATTATTATTATTATTATTATCATCATCATCATCACCATCATCATCATCATCATCATCATCATCACCATCATCATCATCATCATTAATGTTATTAATACTATTATTATCATTCAGTCAACGTACCTGGTAAGTAATATCATACACTAGAAGTGCAGCATCCGCGTTTCTATACGTTATGGGAGCCAGTGAGCGGAACTAAAAAATAAATGATATAAATTTCGTCATGTAAATGAATTTGATCTGCCAACATGTACTTCATCGAGAATTTACAGTTTTGACTGATGTGTAATAATGTATAAAACTGTGCTGAATACAATACTTTAACTTTTCAATTAATACAAACAAAATCCTCGATGTTGTAAACTTCTCATATGTGATGTTATCGTCACTGGGTGGTCGAAGTGTGAGTACCACGTCAGCATATCAATACTAGAATTGACACATCTAGCAATTCAAAGTGAGTGAAATCTCTTGTAATGCATATAGAAATAAATCGGTCTATACATGTCATGTTTATTACTTTATACAGCTCACAGCTCATGGACAATTATGTTGGCAAATGTTGTTTTCTGACACATGAAATCGTTAGACATCCCCCTTTTTGCTTGGTATAATATGTACTTGTATGGAACTTCGTTGGCCAACTTGAAACGGTGTCGTGGCAAACTATGGGTTTTTTTCTATTCATGCTGGAAATTTTTCTTCATGATAATATTGCTTTGCACATATTATTGTAACTTTCATGTTCCGAAAGAATGGGTGTTTTATTCAAACAGTGATGCATTCCAAAGCGTCAATTCTTTATTATTTTGCTGTGAAAATGATAAATGCAAAATGTTCGAAGAAAACCCAGCTTTCAGCTGCAATCCAAATACTGTTCTGAACGTCATTTTCACAGAAAAAATCGCAGATTTGCAAAAGGTACAACAGCTATGTCCAATCTAAAAGTTTTGTTTTTATCGGAAACGAAATTCTAGTATGAACCGTACACTGAAAATATCTCAGTCTTCTATTGATTTTCAATCTAAAGACGTGTGATTATATAAATGTATTCTTTTATTACACCGTTCAAGTCTTTTAAATGCTCCACTCTTTACCTTTTCCTCACCACCTGTATCCCAGAGTGCAACGCGATACTCCTCGTCTCCCAGATAAACACTTCGCGTCGAGAAGGCAGCACTGTATTTTGGTTTTAATAAAATAGAAAACAAATCTAAGAATTGCCTGCATATATTTATCTTGAAATACGTTATTTGTGTACACAATAAACAACACGCAGCAATTTCACGCCCCTAGAGTTCCAACACTCTGACTGCTATTTGTGCCTCGTACATGCAACAACAAAAATCTTCGATGATGGTATCAAGTATCTCCCCTGATATTCCCCATTCATTCAATCATTATTTGTGTAGGTCATAATGACAGTACGATTTTGTGTTGATTTGAATAGAAGCCGAAAAATTAGGAAAAAACATATCAGTGAAATTTTGATAAAAATCGGGCAAATGTTAATGAAGTTGTTATTTTTGCTAATGTACACTCGGTGAAACTTAGCAACACTGCTTTATTCTATTAGAGCAGCCTTCTATTTGTTTTGTACACAAAATGTTACTTAATTTTCATTTTCTGTGAAAAAGAAAATTCTTTATCCCCATTTTCACATAATATCTCGACTAACATATTTAACATGATTTTCCATGTGAATTAAGTACGTGCAGAAGTACATTCCAGAAAATTGACTTTTTCTGTAGAAAACATAGAAGGTTGCTCAAGGTGTATATGTCACAGGGTTGCCAATATTTTGTGATCTTTGGAATAAAAAAAAGTGATATCTGTATTACTTGTTACATATTGTTCAAACTTTCAGTGATGTGTTCCCCTGATATTTCAGATTATATTCAAAGCAACTTACTGTGAGCCTACGTTCCAATCCAAAAAATACTCCAATAATTCGTTTGTGGTCTTAATTGGGTTGATTGTACCTTATCTTTGGAAATATAAATCCAATTGTGTATATTAGTGAAATCATGTATCGCAACTCAATTGAGGTTTTCCTCGTCGTCAATATGGTCATCGTCATCGTCGTCATCGAAATGAAAGAGTCACCATCATCTTCATCGTCGTCGTCGTCATCGTCTCGTTTTCATCAGCATCATCGTCATTGTCATCACCATCTTAATAATCATCACCACGACCATTATCATCATCACAATTATCATTATCATTATCATCATCACCATCATCATCATCACCACCATCACCATCATCATCATCACCATCATCATCATATCATCACTATCACCATCATCATCATCATCATCAATATCTTCATCATCACCATCGTCATCACCATCATCTTTATCATCGTCACCATAACCCATGAAGCCCATGGCGAAACTTACCCGATTGTACTCACGTAGTCGTGTCTGAAGACCCCATTGACAAATCTGTTGGTGATGCTAGTTTTGCCTACAGCCTGACTCTAAATTAAACAGAAATTACATTCGTTTATTCATGAACGTAGAACGATATGTTGCAGTTTTCCTTCTTTTAGTTTTTACACTTTCCTTCTTAGATTATAAATGTTATAGGTCTCGAAATTGACTTCTATGGGTGCATGGGCAAAACGGCTTTAGAAATACCCCAGACGAGGGGTTTCCTAAAATACGGTGGCAAAAAAAAGATATCGAGGGGGAGCATGAATTAATGATTGTTCGCCATCGACACTTCGAATTTCATAATTCTCATAATTTCGGTTAAAGCCATCGGGATTCCTGTCCCATCCACCCCAACCCCCCCCCCCCGACTCCAACACAGGCATCAATCCATTTGTTGGAGGGGAGCAAAAGTGAGAAAAATTTCAACAATTTTCGGCGGTCTTCGCGTGCAAAATTGCCATATGGAATTTTTCGTGCAAACAATTGAAATTGTGTATGCTTAGTGTTGAATCTATGTTAAATTTAATGGTTTCGTAGTGCCTTGCACTTCATTTTATACGCATCCTTCCACTGTATTTTATGAATTTTGTAAGTAGTTAAAATTCATGGGGGCAAATCGATATGTTCCCCCCGCCCGCCCCCAATATTTTCATTGGGGCAACTGCCCAAGCCCCCTCCCCATGGATCGATGACACTACCCTCCAGTCTCCACGTATACGTGTAAAATATCACGGTTCTTGATGGGTAATGAACATGCACGAACCCTATTATTGTTTCGTCTTCATCAGCCGACGAAATTACACAGAGAGCAGAGCGGCACCACAAGGGGTGGGGGGTGGGCAAGGGAGCGGCGGCCCCCATCTTTCAAAATAATGAAAAATAACGGGGATTTTACCTTTTTCGAAAATTTCGCCCCCCCCCCGACTATTTCTTGTTCATTTTGCTCGTAAAATTTGTTGGTGCAGGCAAAAAATGGTTTTGGTCGTTGTCAGCCTGTCGGATGCTGTTGTTTGGCTTGCAGTTTAGCTAGTAAATTGCTTTTGGCGGACAAAATTTTCGCGACAGTTTTTTTGCCCCTCCTATAAGATTGTACCCTGGCGCCGCCCCCTGACAGAGGGTTGCGAGTTATTCAAGAGGCTGTTGTTGGGTTGCACACCACACCGTATTTGCTCAGAGTTGTAACAGTTTGATCAGGGAGTTAGCTTACATAAGTAAAATTTTGACGTGCGAATAAAGAACACAATTCTTTGCAGTTTCATTACCCTACTTTGTAAGAAGTTGTACCGAACGCAGGGCAATCAAAAATTCACATACGTGATAGACACAAACTGGTGAAAAAAAATTGCCGTGGCATAAGTGTTTGTTTTGTTTGGCAGACGTTTTAGAACGGCTGAATTATAATCTTTCAAGGAAGTAAAATATGATCCTGAATATGATAAAACTCTCTTTTTCATCACTTCCGGTATGGAAAAACTCGACGTTTACAGAACGAGTGAAAGTTCCGTGTTTCCTTTTTCTTGTCCAGCCGTCTTATTGTTTGGAAGGACCTACTCAAAATGGAGAAGTTTGATGATAGAATATATAATAGTTTCATTACAAAAAGGGTATTTTTTAATTCATTTTTGAAAACATCCTGATTTATTAGTTAATATTTCATTCGCTTTGGTTAAAACTGAACATATAGAGGCACACAAAAGCATTTAATATTTCATGGCATAGGCCCTACATGATTCAAATGTTCTTTATCTATCTTTAGCCGATGGCTCAAGTAGACTGTTGAAATTATTTATCGTCTGTTACTCGCCAAGTGTTGATTATTCGGATCCCCCCCCCCCTCACCCCGAAATCTCCCCCATTCTGCATTACATGTTTGACGAAATCACCCGCGGGAGGAGGATATATATCAGATATTCACAATCAGTGGTGTGCAAGACAGGGGCTGTGGAGGTGATGTGCCCCCCCCAAAAAAAACCCCAAACTAATAATAATAATAATAATAATAATAATAATAATAATAATAATAATAATAATAATAATAATAATAGCCAAAATGTGTCTCGCCCAGTTTCGTGTACATAGAAACTTGCTCGAAAAACTTAGAGCCAAGGTATGGTTTGGTAAATGACAAAAAAAGGGAAATTCTTTGCAATTATTTTTATAGTAACACATGATCTATGAATGCCCTGGAAAATTGCTCTCTGAAACTCTCCCATTTTTGAGAAATTACTCAAAATGTAAAATATCAGAGGTTAGATGTATATGCCGCTAGATGTTCTTCTTTAATTTAAAGTGATAGGCTAACATTGTGGAGCTTCAATTTAAAAATTTTTAAAACTTTGGTATCTAAGCTACATAGTAGTGTTCAAATGGACAAATAAACACCCTAGAATACAAAAGTTTGGACAGTTACACTGCCAATGGCAAGTTATACATGAATAAACAATAAAACTCGGGGCGAGTTTTATTAAGCTAGGTGTACACACAGTCAGTCTATATATGGGAGGAAATGGGCAAGTGAATCTGGTCAACTTACGATTTTCACTTTTTTAAATCACTAAATAAATCATTTTGAAATACAATTTTTTCTAGGGCTTCATTTTTTGTACCTCATCAAAGACACTGGTAGCATGGGGAATCATGCGGCTCAGATTTTTTTTAACTTGTGGTAAATGTTAGCCAATAACTTTAAACATCAATTTGTCACTAAAACAATTTTATTAGGTTTGATGTACTTCGTGAAAGATTGACAGAGAATTTGTCTGGTCAGTGGTTCAAATGCAATGTTCTTTATATACTCTAATGAGACTGCATGCATTCGCCACAGCGTCAGAGCAATCATTCCATTTTGTTACATTGTTACATTGTTACATTGTTATTTCAAATTCCCCATGGCAAAACAAAAATAACTCATGGGGACCGTGCATATGCCATTTGCTGCCCCCCAAACCGTGGAATAGCTTGCCCAGTGAATTTCGTAGCCCCCTCTCATGTTTTCAAATCTTAGTTTATATAATTATACATGTATCTTGTGTAGAAGTAAACAGGATCACATAGAAACTGCGCTGTATAAATTTATGTTAATCATAATTATTAGAAGTAGTAATATATCCCTAATACTCGCTATATCATATTACGAAATGAACAATTCCAGTTGAATGGTTTTGTAAAGAAAGCAATATAATGCCTACAATCGATTATTACAATAACAGTTAGCGTATCAGTGGTACAGTAGAACTGTGTATAATGACCTCATGTGAGTACGAGACAGAATGATCACCTTCTATTCAAAGTTACAGATATCGCTGTACTGCATGGCAACGCTGGTTTCATTATTTTGCCAACTTACCCCGAGCAGACAAACTTTGACATTCTGATGTTCCATGTTCCAAGTTAGTACTCCATATATATACAAGAAATAGACATCACATAATTGTTCGTCAAATCGTCTTTTTCTAGTAAAGGAAGGAAATACAAATTGTGTGAATTACCGGTAGAGGCTATACCACTTCGCACGACTAACGTTTAATCCACGAACCAAATAAGCCGTATTACCATGCATATCATATTTATTCCGACTTCCCCTTTTCAACTCCCTTCGTTGTTGGTTCAGTAAACATGCGACGCTATGCATTATTGTCAACGTTCCAGCCGTAAGTCAACAATATCATGCAGACACAAGAGTCGTTAACCATTTCCGAAGGCCACACTGGTTGGGAATTCCCGTTTCACAGATCTGCAGATCAGGGGCGGCGGAACGTATTTTCAGTTGGGGGGGGGGGGGCAAAGCCAAAAAGGGGCACTTATATGTTAAAAAGGGCATTTTGGGGTATGCAGAAATTTTCACCATCAAATTAAGTTTTTGCTTGAAGTTGATGTGTGTTTTTGCTGTTATATAACTTGAGCACCCCCTTTTTTAAAATTTGTTCCAATTGTTATAATGTGATGTATGTAGGTTTGGAAATTTTGGAAATTTGAAGTTGTAAAACTCGCTTTGTGGTCTACTCTGGCGCTACAACTCTGATTTTATTGGTAGGCCTATAGAGTGTTAAAAAGATGAAGAACATCCTGCATCATGCTAGATCAAACAAATCCATTAGAAACAATGAGCAAACACTTTTTGGAGGGAAGAAATGATGATGAAAACCACGTAGTTTGGTTATGAACTTTCCCGGCCTGTAAAATGTTCCAATTGATCTTCATTTCATATATGTATTAATTTGTGTTTTAACACATAAGTTTGGAGTGTACAGGCTGATTCCGCGGCGACTGAGAGCAGCAAACAGCGGCTTGGGGACAAAATAAAATCCTTCATCTTAAAACTGTCATCTTCTCGGGTTCATAGTTCTTATCTAATGTCCATTTTAAGTATTTTTTGTGTTTTTGCAACAAATTTATGCAAACATAAAATGAATAGAAAGCAAGTAATCGTGTTATTTAATGAAGTGTGACTCTGAGCATTATATTATGCATATCTCACTTTCGAGTAGTAAGTACTACTAACAACTATAAGCACCCAATCTGCACTATAGTGGATCCAAATACATAGGCCTATACTTCATGAATTATACAGTCATGAGCACAGAATAAGTCACGTCACGCAAAATTGTGTTGCAGAAAAGGGAGCATTCTTCTCTTTTAAAACGGTTTTCTTTATTGAAGAAGACGAGAGGAGAATTCCCTCACGAACAGGAGCGTTGATCCATGTATGGGATGGAGGGGGGGGGGGGCAAAAGTGAAAATAATACAAAATTTTCGGCGCGCTTCGGACAAGAAACTGAAATACAGAGTTTTGCGCGCGAAGCGCGCCGAAAATTGACAATATAGTATTTTTATGCCATGTTTAATTGTTTTATAGTGCTTTGCAA
>JZLH01S0001747.1:14770-27862 GCA_001188425.1 Eucidaris tribuloides
CACACACACACACACACACACACACACACACACGCACGCACACACACACACACACACACACACACACACACACACACACAAACAAACACCCCCACACACCAACACTCACTCACATATGCATTATACAGAGAGGCAAAATGAAATCATGACTTTAAATATGCGTTCATAATACAGGATGGTCTAAAAGAGGGTACGATGAAATTGATATAAAATCGTGCTTTCAAAATACTATCACCAGGTTTTCTGGTTTTTGTAAAGGAAATCACAGGTTAACCATCAATCATTCTATACAGAAATCATTTTGCAATTAAATATTCATGAATGATCACATCCCATTACTTGTTATTTACAATGGTATGCAATTAGCTAATCATGGTTCTGTGAGGTCGTCACATAAGCAAAGCGCATGCTCTCAGCACATTTTTGGTTTCGACCAGGGGGTAATTGTGGATTTTGATTTCACAATAGCGATAGAAATCGGCCGCAATGGATCCAAAGTGGGTTGCGGTCCTATCGCTGGTTTTTTGGTCGTTTTTGCTGAGCAGCTGTTTGAATATTTCCAGCGGGGAGTCTATCGAAATTGGCCTGATATTAAATGCTAAACCGAGTGTTTACAGTGAAATTCACATCAAACCCGCCGTTGATCATGCCATCCGAGATATCAACGAAAATTCCCGCCGCGGTCACTATGTCACTTCAATCAACATCTCCGGTACCTTCCGGGACACCGTTCAGGACTGTGATCACCCCGGTATCATGAGAGCGCCTTCTGTTGCATCGGAACTCTACTACAAAGACAACGTCAGCGCTTTCTTTGGTCCCTGCTGTGCCATACCGACCTTTGTAGTATCTGATTTGGCTACCTCCTGGAACTTGCCCATCCTGGTAGGGGTTTTTTCCGAGGTTCAAGACGACAAGGACCGTCATCCGACCCTCGTCCGGACATCGTTTACTGCACCGGGGTTTGCCGACGTGCTCTACGAAATGTTCCAGTATTTTAAATGGAATCGTTTTATGCTCTTGACACTGGGAACCGACGTGTATTTTACGTTTGCCAATGCTATCATAATAACAATGGGAGAAACTGATGTATGGTTCGGCGAGATACTTTTGGAATCTGGTACCGTAACCAGTGAAATAGTAGATGAAGCTTCGAAGTCAGCTAGAAGTAAGAGCAATTTGTTTTATTCAATGCAGGATACGATGGTTGTAAATCATAAGAGAACCTTTCGATATTTTATTGTCATTATAAAAACTGTGACTAAAAACGCTAGATCAAGTATTAATTTGATTAATTGCAGCTAGTTACACTTCCTGACACATGGTGTGCTGTAAGAGTAAGTCAGACAACAAACCTGGCAGAAAAAAGAAAGAAAAAAAAGTAGTACAGCCTAACTACTTTTCACCTAGTATTGAAATTGAATAATTACCCATCTATTTACGTAAAAGGAAATTAAAAAAAAACAAATAATATAAGGAGAACAAGAGGTTTGCAACAGATTAAACTATGTCGGGTTCTTTCCTGACTTTTTATATGATGTAAAGACTGATAGTGTCAATAAAAAATGAACGAAGTCGTGGGCAGTGGGAGTGTACTTTCAGCCTCTATTTCTGGAAGGATTGAAAGAAGCATTGTTTCCTATGCTGATTAACACTACAGTATCGCGGATATAGCTTTGATGGATTGGACTCGTGACAGGGAGATGTCAAAGTAATTGATTAACGGATTAATATATTGATTAATAGATTAACTGATTGGCTGGTTGGTTGATTATTTATTATATCGATAGATTGGTGTGTCACGCACACATACTCATAGTAAATGGAACTTTTGTTTACAGGAAAGGCGGTGTTTTTATCAATTCATAATGTTAAAATTACGTTAACCTATACCCCCTCTTGAATCAAGTATCACTGCAATTCAATCGGTTTAGATCTTTAACTCAAGTACTGAAGTAATCAAATTGAGCTCTATTTATATGTGATTAAATTGAATTCAATTTGCATTCCCGCTATTGTCATTGCATCTTAGTAAGTATGCATAAAAAATCCTCAACTGATTGTCCCATTACGTTGAAGGTAAACAAATGCCCGACCTAATTTCCGTTTGACCACGCAAAAAGCTCCTACAATTCTGCCGATAACATATACCAAAAGCTAATCAACGACAATCAGTAAGGACCGATATTTCGAAATACCGCTTGCAATACAATATAGAGGAAGAATGCAAGCCCAAATGACACTTTATTCCCTGACAGGCATTCTAATCCTAATTACAGTTTCATGATTGCAGCCAATTACATAACGCATAGAGAAAGAGGCCTCTAATAAAAGTTTTGTATTATTCTGCACTTTGAGGCAAATTGAAAACCATTCCCGCTTCATGACAGTATTTTTTTTTACAGTTAGATGGACGAATGGACGTGCAAACGGACGGCGATCGTACACACAGACAACCCGAAAACAATGTCTTATTCACTATAATTTTTGGAGGGTCGCATAAATGGGTTGCTGTATCATACTTTAGCCCGTTACTTACGAAAACCGGGTGTGCCACGTATTACCTCTATGACAATTACAGAATTTTGGAGGCAACGGGTTAAAAAAGAACTTACTTGTTTTACCACAACGACTTTGTGATAGATACAAGTAATTTGACTGAGTTTTCGAAAAGCAAAGCAAGAACACAAGCTGTAACTTGGGTTGTTCGATTGGAAGAGTTAATAATTTTGTCTAGATGAAAATACACACTCCTGCCATGTTTTGTAAAAAAAAAATATATCATTCCATTCTTACGATATTGCAATAAAAGAGTTACAATCAGATGGACAGGCAAATGGATGGTCAACACAAAACACATTTTTAACGTGCAATAAGTTCTTCATATATTTAATATAGCACCTATCAATGGAGTACGGTGCTAACGAAAACCATCCCTACGCAAAAAATATGTTAATAAGCACCCAAAGGACGTGGCTATCGTGACAAATTAGATACATTTTAAGTAAATTCTCTTTTCCTTCAGAAGATAGGCTTTATCAAGCAATCTGTTGTATCTGACTTGTCGAAACGAAAAAGGATGTCGTATTATTTTGTATTTGATTTACTGCTCCACAAGAAGAACATACACTGTGCACATGTATCTGTTGGATGTAGGTCGATTGAAGCGTTCATTAAAGCTACATCAAACCAGACCAAATCAGCTCTGTATGGATCAGCTGTAATTGGATACTAATCGTTGACACGCAAGTACTCCACTTTTGCCAGCTAAACTATACTTAAATTCATTAATTTTGTGATGGTTTTTTTCCCCAAGCACTTTGTTCTCATGATTGATCTTGATGAGAATGATGTTCGATTATCAGGGACACCTTTCCGAATAGGTTCCACACGCTTTATTAACCGACCCACCGAGATATGTTCATTTACTTGAAACCAACTCAGATTTAACATCACTTCGTTGAGTAGAATGAAAGGGGAGTGAAGATTGCTGAACCGCCGCCACGACCTCCTTCCCTTTCTCATGCGGAAAATTTGTATGAGGCACCGAAGAATAATTGGTTATCAAAAACGCTGTGACCGATGGGACGGCACTCCACGGTAGTTATCTCGGGAAAAATGATGGTGAACACTGTAATTTAATGTAATTGTGGAATATTTGTTCTGCCCCAAACTTGGTTTTCATCTGTCCTAGATGACCCTTTGGCTTTTGTTTATCCCAGATTATCTCTTGGTTTTAAAAAGCCCCTGCAACCCAAATGCATGTGTGATGACCTGTGTGATGACCTAGTGGTTAGAGCGTCCGCTTCACGTTCGGAAGGTTGCGGTTTCGAGCCCCGGCTGGGTCACACAAAAGACTTTCAAAAAGTTAATAATTTCTTCTTCTTTCAAGAACAAAGAAGGGTAATAACATACAAGGCCCGCTGGTAGAACAGTTTATTTGACTGAAGTGGCTACCCTACCCTGAATAATAAGACCTTACTATTACATGTATTATATATAACATTTTTTTTCTGCACGATGCTAAGCCCCACCATCTCCAGGTCATCTTTTATTCATATTCCAGTTAGGACGTCATCATGGTTCTGGTTCTGGTTCTGTACTGCATAATCTTCACTCCTTCACATCTTTGCTATTACTACGTACACCAGGCTACCTACATCACCATATGCAGATATTATTTTCCGACATAGCAATGACTATGCTTCGAAGGCTATCAGAGGGGGTATTGACTCATTACTCTATGTAAAATGTGCGGCTATTGGAGGCAGGTATACAGTGTGTCCCAGAAAAAAGGAAACCGGATTTCATGGCAAAAATATTCCATCATAATAAACAATATATTTGATGAATTAGGTATGTTTGTAAAGCTGTGTTTCTCTTCTTTCATTTTATACACAACATATTATTTATTGCTTACGCATGATTTAATTAAAACAAATATTGATGCTTCCAAAATTTCATATGCACGCACAAATTCCATGTTTGAGTGCATTTTCGGGGTAGTAAATGTAATTATTTTCAAGAAATAAAAGCATGACATAAATATTCAATATTTCTTCTTTTATCTGACACCTCATTCGTAAAAGATGAATAACGTATGACGGAGAACAAGTAAAATTGAAACATGCCTGTTTCAGCGTGATTTTCAGAATGAATCCATTTTTAGCTTTTGGAGACCGGCTGACAAAAGGTTCACGCACAGCTGACTTCACACAATATCTTGCTTCGGGCACAACAATAGGTTCGAATCTTGTTAGCGAGGTAATTTCTTGGTTGCTGGCTGCCAAATCCAAAAAGCGGAGTTAATGAATGCATTTTGGAACATTTCTGAAAACAAGCATCATTTCAAATTGTCTTTTCTCACTCATGCATCGCTCATTTTTCATAAATGAGGTATCAAACGAAAGAAGATAAGATAGGCTTTCTAATGATGTCATTCAATATCGAAGATATTCTGAACACATTAAAGCGTGACAGTTTGAATTTCAAATTTGCTCGTGCAAATGATTTTATACCTGTGTCCCTTCTAATTGTCTTTGCTCAGTCATGTGTGAATTGAAATCACTGTGACTGGTATCAAATTAAAGAAGAGAAAATATGCTTTCCAACTATGTACGATTTGGGGGTCATATTTGTTATTAACATATAAAAATATCTTCATCAATCTCGGTTTCCTTTTTTCTGGGACACACTGTACATAGTAATAGCAAAGTATGTGGAGGATAACTTTGACTGTTGTTTAGCACAAGAGTTTGCATAAGCATGATAAAAGCGTGCAGTGTTGTACTTATGTTTATACGTAGTAATAGGAAATATGTGAAGGAGTGAAGATTATGCAGGAAAGAACAATGATGACGTTCCAACTGGAATATGAATTGAAAATGATTTAGAGTTTTGGGGGGGTTTTTTTTATTACAAGTGGGGCTTAGCATCGTGAAGAAACCCGTTTTAATAACATGTTTACAAATATAATGATGTATATTTTCACAAAATCATTAGTGATTTGGTGATGTACAGACCAAAAGGCATCAACAGAAGTCAACATGCATTTGGGTTGCAGGCGCCTTTTAATCTGTCCTATAAGATCCCTGCTTTCGTGTTTTGTTTTCTCAAAGTTTGTGTCCATGTCATTGTTTCCCATAAGGCACACTTTAGATGAATGAAAACTATACAAAAGGACATAGTACAGTCTTAGAGGGAACCTGTTTCAAACAAAGTGAATAATTTTACAAAGTTCACTGATGAAATACATTCTTACCGCTCAGTGTAAACATATTAATTAATTACCAGACAACCACTGTTTGTGTATGGAAGTACTAAGGGCACAACACTTTGCTAGATTCTATAGAACCGTTATTTTTTTATTCAGGGATGAATGCAACCCGTCACTTCTATGCCAAATTGTCTTAATTATCAAAAGACTCACTTTTAACCTTGTCACGACGAATATTCACTTACAAACAATGCTAGTACTCTAATGTAGGGAAACATTAATGTGACAAAGTCTTATTATTAAAAGACTCACTTTTAAGTGTGCAACGAGTGCAATGTGTTAGAAGTGATCTTCTCTTTCTATAGACCCACCCTTGGCAACTTTTGTTTGGTTGCTAATACACCAACTGCCCAACAGTTATTAAACATAACTGGAACTAATGCATCTACCGATGGAATAATAGAGACCTCATGATACATCTCTATATAGTCTCACTCAGTGCGTCAATTATCTGATAATTTGACGCATTGTGTGTGGGCCATTAGCACTCCACGTCATGAAATACGTTGAAAATGCAGGATATGAATAATAAACCCCCTTTTCGAGTGGCAACAATACTCTGAAATTAGTACTTAGTCAGTTTTTCTTTCACCGTCGCGCACATTCAGGACTCTGAAGTTGACATCGTGATTTTTCCTCGCCAGAGCAAGCTGATGATGAGCGCAAGAATGACACCAAATTGTCCTTCTTTCATATACTGGTTATTTCTCCCTTGTATTTTGATGATACTTTTACCGCCTCCTGCAACTGGTGTTCCCATCAAAGTGGCCCTAATGCTCAGCGCGAGGCCCAATCCCATTCTCAGTGAGGTACACATCAAACCAGCCTTTGATCTGGCCACCAGGAGTGTCCACAGAAACTCTCGTCGAGGCCAATATGTGACGGAAATCGACATCAAGAGCATCCTTCGAACAACCAATAAAGACTGCAATAATAATGGAACTGTTGTGGTTGCTCCCTTCTTAGCAGCTGAAATGTACTACTTCCACAACGTCAGCGCTTACTTCGGTCCAAGTTGCCCCGGAGAAACAAGCGCCGTATCGGACCTGGCCGCGTCATGGAAAGTGCCGGTCCTATCGGGGGTGTCTTTGGCGGATGATCTCGACAGTAAGAGGCGATACCTGACTCTTGTTCGAACGTCGTTCACCGCATCCGCCCTTGCTGCATCCGTCTACGAAGTCTTACGCCATTTTAACTGGACACGATGTAGTATCATTTATGAGAACCAAGGAATTTATGAAACCCTGACCGATGCCATTATTCCTACACTGCGTCAGGGGCGTGTGGTGGTGAGGAGAGTAAGGTCGGATAGTAGGATGCGTGTCGAAATACTCGACGCTGCGTTGAGGTCATCAACAAGTAAGAGCTTAATAATTAAGTTTTACAAATATATTTGCATTATTCAGTTATTCATCACTCATCGCAAAATGCAAGATGTTTAACTAATTATTCGGACGCAAAAAATATGATATTTGAAGAACAAATTTTCCTCCCATTTTAGTGGACTAGAACTGTTTACCAAATTTGAAGCATGCACTGTCATTTTGTCGGTGGTCTTGTAATGATAACCACACGTCTATTTTGTAATCACGGGGTCGTTCGGTCGATTCCCACCCGAGTCCAACTTTTGTTTTCCAAGAGTGGCAGTTAATGAAAAGTCTTATTCACTTAAAATGAGACTAGATAGGCAAAATAATATATCATTCTATAAGTTGCTCCTCTTGTGACGATTTTGCGATGAATGTTTAGCATGTTACTTGTTACAAGTTGTGTCTCAGTTGGAAGATCTGTCATGCGAGAGATTCCGGCTTTGAGTTCAGTCACGGCGTTCATGTCCTTGAGTAACACACGCCATCTTTTTTCAGGCAAGAGTAAATAGATACCCAATGGATACTTAAGAGGACTAAAAGAATATGTAAATGGGTTAGCTCCTAACACGAGACAGGTTAAAGGACAGGCGGGAGGGGTAAAATACAAGGGACCAAAGATGGAACACATTTTTGCAGGCTTGGTAAATGGGTCCAATAATCAGGGAGTTATACAGGGCCCTGGGAACGATTTTAAACCAGATGGTGAGCGATAAAAGGACCTTGAGGTCCCAAAGTATGCTTTTCTTTGGTACAAGTCCGCACCCCGGCTCCAGGGACCTGGTGTTATGTGTAAAAGTCACGAAAGACGGTGATTTCGCAGTGATACCAAATTGAACCCTCGCATGTAACTTTTAAATTTCACTTTTGAAATCCGTAAATTTCCGGTATTGGTATCATCAAACTGTATATGAGAGTAGAGGGATATGATAGTAAATATTTGATCATAATGCGATTTTGTTTGAGCATAATCACTGCATTGTGACAAATATTGAACCTATACATGGTATTTGCATGCGGTGTCAAGAGATACCTTATACTTTAAAGACTGTGTGTGTTTTTGGTAGATTGTGAAAAAAATTGTTGAGTGGTATGTATATCGTCTATTTAAGACGGTATTTTTTTACTTGTACAAAAAACATTTTTGGTCAGATTTGATCCAAATATAGATACATATATAAAAATCCATTGTTCAAAATTTGAGATTCGTAAAGTTGTTTGAAATAAACAATAAATCATTTGAAATTGGGCCGTAGCTCAGAGTTGTATTTTGTAACGATAGTCTAGGTTTCAGCTACTGGATGTAGTTTTAACTTTCAACCGTAACAGGAATTACTTGACAATTGTTCAACTGCACTGGTGTGAGTTTTTGATCACATAAGTTTTGATCAGCAGGTATTAGTTTTCTGCTAGAAGATACACCAATCACGTATGGCAGTCAGGCTACGGTCACAAATAAAAGCGGCGACCGCCCGATTTATAGCCTGCTCGGTCGCCGCTGGAATTTAGGCATCGCCCAGCGATTCTTGGAGCATGTTGAGCGGGCTGTAAAGCCCTAGCGATGCTCGGGCGGCGCCCTGTCGATTTCCTGTCGGTCACCGATCGATTTAAGTCAAAACTGGGCAAAATCGATTGAGTTTCTCCGCACGGCGACCGGGCAGTAACCGACTGATGACTAATCGATTCCCGGACGGTCTCCCACCGGTCATCAGGCGATTTGACGGTCTCCCATCGGCCACTGGACGGTCTCCCACCAGTCATCGGGCGATTTGGCGGTCCCCCACCGGCCATCGGACGATTTTAAAGAAATCGGCCGGTGGCGCGCAGGTGATCGGTAGGACCCTGCAGATATAAATGCGTACTGGCGGCGGACCACTGGGCTCCGCCGGGACTATTTTTCACTGGCAACCTGGTTATATTTATGTGGTTGCCCCACTGTGGCCATTGACAAAACAGCTTTTTTTCTTCGGCTCCATTGGTTTTCTTTTGTGCTTTTGGCTTTTTTATTAATGAAAACTGTAAAAAAATCATGTGGACTTTTAGAAAACTTTGTACAAAAATCTAGCTGTTGTCTCTTGTGGAGCACGCTGAGGAGGGCCTGACATTGTGGTCACAAATCAAAAAATTGGCCTGCTCGGCGGCCGGGCGGCGAGATTTTAGCCAATTTCGCCCGGTTACCGAGCGGCACCGCAGGCACCGCTGGTTTTTGGCATCCGGTCGTCGCCGCTTGAAGTTTTTAGTGGCGAAGTTAAAAATTCAGCGGCGCTGCTCCGATTTTTAACTCGCCGCCCACAAAAACCAAAACGCCAGGTTGGCCGGATGGCGCCGCCCGGTACCGACCTAATCGAGCAGGCCCGTCCAGTACGGCTGACAGCGATTTTGACTCAGCCGGCTAGTGACTGACGCTATTGCGCCAACAGCGATCTGGGTGGTGACCGGGCGGCGACGCGCTCGAGGCCTTTTATTTAGTCCTAGGTTCTAGCGCGTTTGCTTTCGGTTTAATTCTCGAGTTGCAGGCAAACTCCAATATCAGCGCCAAGCCGAGTGAGGGCGATTACCCCAGTGATTGCGTCGTCACTGGGGTAATCGCCCTCACTCGGCTTGGCGCGATATTGGAGTATTGGATGCAACTCGGAGAATTAAAGCGAAATAGTAACGGCTAGAACCTAGACTATACTTTTTATTAAGCAGCTTCGAAAAGTAGATTATTCGGGGTGAACAATCGGTCATCGATTGATATGCGCCGTTAAAACCGACAACAACAACAACAACAAGTAACATATTTAACATAAATCGTTCGATGGTGATTTCTTGATTAGGTTGATGCCCAGGCGGCGAGCGCCCGGTGACCGCCCGGACAACGCACATGTTTTAGACGGCGAGCACCCGGTGACCGTCCGGACACCGGGCGTGTTTTGGGCGGTGAGTAAAATCGAGCAGGCGCCGCCAGAATTTTAACTGCGCGCTAAAACTTCAGCGGCGACCCACCGATGCCCAAAAAACCAGCAGTGCCTGGGCGGCTACCGCTCGGTGACCGGGCGAAATTGACTAAAAACTCGCCGCCCGGTCGCCGAGCAGGCCAATTTTTCTATTTGTGACCATAGCCTTAATTACATGACCGTATCCATTTTGCAAATTCAGTACTGGCTGCAATGGTGTATTGGTTAGCGCCATATACATTACTGCGAGCTGTTTGTGTGGCCACACAACAAGGAGTTTGGTAATCATCATTGTTGTTGTTTGATGACGCCACTTTTGACATACATGTAAATCCTGCCAACAGATCAGTTTCACTGGTGGTCTACATGGTAGAAATTAGTGCACACAGAGGGCCATATTGTCATTAATAGCGAACTTTCTTTAGAGAATACTCCCAAAATCGGTTGATTTCATTGTAATTTTATTTTGTTTTTAGCCTACTTATGTGTTTTTTCTTTTGCTTTCAGCTATACATGCATATGAGGTTCTATTCCATTGCAAAGTATAACCCCGTGAAATAAAAAGACACAAAAGTCTTTAAAAACTTCCGATATCTTTCATTAATGACCATAATTACATTCAGCGTGTCTATAAGAATGGTATAAACAGAGGAAAATATTTGAGGTATTACATTTTCAAAGGTATACTGGTCAAAAAGTTGGAATAAAATATTTTACCGAAAATTCCAGAAATTTTCTGATATCTGGGGTGAAAATAGAATACTTTGTGAACGGTTAACGAAAAAGTTGTCTCATCGACCAAAACTTTCAATTTCAATTTCAATTTATTCATACTTCTGTTGATAACATACAAAATCAAAACAATAATACATCAGAACATAGTCAAACTTTGACATAAACAAAAGTGGTATAGAGTGATGCAAAATATTACATAATGGTCAATAGCAAATAAGACAATGGATATATGTAGAGAAATATGAATGGGGCCTATTTAAAGCAAGCTTGTAAGTTGTATAGGCCCCTAAATATTTGGATTAAAAGAATAATTCGGAGTACGGATAAACAAATTGACCGAATTAGTGTAAGCAAAGTAGATCATACACAACACAAGAAACTAAACGAAAACAAAACAAAAGAAAAAAAACCAAAAGGCATTCGATTGATCTAGTAATTCAAGATAAAATGATGAGTAGACAAAACTTTACTTGGGCGTTAAGTCCTAACCGGTAGTAACGAGGATTAATACCTTACTGAAAAGTGCTATAGCACATCAAGACTATTTTGCAGCTGGGGCTAACTGTCACGTGGCAATTGGTTTACTACTGAATCATTGCTGTACGCAGTGGGGGGGGGGGGGGTGCTAGGATAACGGGCAGACACCAGAAACATATAAGAATAAAGAACACACAATAATTCCTCAATATTGCATCGCATTTTAATCCGACCCCAGCCAGAAAAATTCCTATATGCGACCATACGTCGTAATGATGGGTGGATCACTATGAGATAAAATATATATATATATATTCCAACTTTATGAACAACAGTGTATACGAATTTTGTTTTAATATTCAGGAAATGCAATTGCTCTTTCTGATACACCTTATCTAATACGCATTAATTTATCAACTAAAAGTCATACTTAGTTTGTGCAATGATTCAAAATAGCATTAAATTTGTACGACTTTTGCATTTATTTTTTAGCATTTTAAACAGATTATACCATGTTTAAGACCAAGTAGAACATTTATGGGGATTCGTGAAATGCATCTGATTTTAATATGAGTATCTTAATACCGAACTTATTTTGGTGGCCTTTATCTGCGTTGTCTGCATTTTTTGTCTCTTTAGCCTAGATACTGTAGAACGTGAATTACGGTAGATCTTGCTTAATTTACCCCAAAAGTGCGTATTTGATATAAAAGTTGGTAGCTATACTGATATTGTTAGTTCGATATCGAATAAGAACAATGTCTGTGTGTAGCGATTAACCCACAGGGGTAGCTCTAGCTTTTTGCTAGGGGGAATAGACCCAATGACGATGGGATAAAATTGTTAAATTGCATATTATGTTTGGCCGAAAATGTGAAAAATTGCATATGTTTGCGCGCAAAGCGCCCCACAAATTTGAAAACTGCATATATTTGATGGTATAGTTTTGCACTTCTTTTTATACATATTTTGCAAAACGTTTCAGTTTTCGTGACATTTGCTAACGTAATAAGACCATAATTGTTTTCACTTGACATGCCAAGGGGGGGGGGGGGTTAAACCCCTACCCCCGTAGATCCACTACTGACCCATTCAATACCACACTCATACTATCACATGAAAAGTTTATGGTGTTTTGTTGCCCTCCGAGTTGGTACTGCATGGGAGGGTCAATATTTATGAATGGAGGTAACTCCTACAGCGATTTTGATATTTTCGTTCCAATTATGTTGACTGACTGTGTTGGATATCACCTTCCGCTGTTAACTTACAGGCGTGCAATGATGTGTGGATTAATAATAAACGAGCTACAGCGTGAGAGATTTCGTGTGTGAGTCCAATAGCTACTTTTGAATTTGACAATAGCGCACTCTCTTGCATTTCACATTTAATGAACTTTTCTTGGATGGTGATTTCTAAGAAGCTGTCATATCCGTATTATATTAGATTCTTTTAAGAGTGACAAGAATTGTTTCGTGACGTCCGTCCAAGATTTGTAAGCCCAATATCAATAAAAAAAAACCACCCAGTTTTAGATAATTGGTTCTACGTTTGATTGACGCACTCTGAGCTTATGCTTATGATAATGTCGCCTTATAGATATACCCATTTCTCGTCGGTGCACAAAGGATAGTTACGGTCCTGGAATAAGCTGTTAATTTTATACCTCTCGCCCATGTGCAGCTAATACAAGTCACTATACATATATTATAAATGACGCAGCTACCCTACGAATATTTAACATGGCAGATTGGTTTGTGTTTTGGGCGATGATTTCATTTTCTGTAAGTGTAATACT
>JZLH01S0001748.1:5932-19227 GCA_001188425.1 Eucidaris tribuloides
AATTTCATTTAATGAAAATTAAACACATGTTCTGAAACTTAAACACATTAGTTAAACACTTCGGGAAATTAACATGCTATGACATGTAACATGTCAACTGTGTTTAGTATACATCTTTAATTACATTTATGAAAATTAACACATTTCTTGAACTAAACACAGAAATGACGATAAACGGTCGCAGTGTTTTTAATCTGTCACAGCCGAAATAAACGATGTCTCAGTGTTACAAATTAAAACAGTGTGTCGTGTTTACTTTTTTTCAGTGTTTAGATCTTAATAGTGGGTGTTTATGTGACTTTGAGGTGTTTAGTAGAGGGGGATTTAAACAGTGTTGTGAATACCGGAGTAAACATTTGGTGTTTAGTCTCATACACAGTATAGATGTTTATTTTAAACATTACAAACATTTAAAACATAAAACATGTTTTTTTTATAAACACCCTTGGTCGTGATGAAACTAAACACGCATCGTGTTTAAGTCTTAAACGCGTACAATATTAAACGGTATCGCAGTGTCTTAAATCTGTCACAGAAAAGTGTTTAGTTAGGTGTTTAGAACTAAACAAATTTTATTTTACAGTGTAGATTTTTGACTGGGAGTGTAGGAAGATTGAATGTGTGACGGGGCGTTGTGTTATGAGTTAAATGTGTTCAGAAACTAGAGTCAAGGAGGGACCGGTGAAATGGCCTCAACTGAGGGCCCAGATGAGTCTTGCGTTAGGAGTGGAGGCCAATTCAGATGAGGAAGAGAGAGTTACCCTGAAGGCCGTATGAGGAATGAAAAAGATGTATTCGGATGAGAGAAGAACCTGATATCAGTGCAAGAAGCGGAAAAGGGCAGGGGAAGCGAGAGCGAAAGGAGATTTATAGAAATCCGCAGAAGTATGCGAAGAGGTTATTGGAGAGGATTTGGAGGTTGGGCAGGTGTCACAAGGAAGACTTTAGAGGAGCATTGAAAGCAACAATATTGTTGAGAGAAGAGGGGCAGCCATTTGAGCTGCCAGGGCTGGTTAGGCCCCATGAGCCTGCACGTCAGTTTGACTTGAGTGTAGTTGAGATGTGAAGGTACGTAGATGCTGAGGTGAGAAGGCTCGAGCTGAGTGCCAGCTTGGCAGAATGGCTTGGGCTACAAGTTGTTCAAGTATTGTCCTCGTGTCGAAGGGTGCTATGCCAAACCCACAGGGGTGTTCTGCGCCGAAAAGATTGTTCAAGCCAGCTGACCGTGCTGGGCTGAAGGGATGTAACATCCCAAAAGAGGACTCCCAGGGGATTGGCCAGTTCAGGACCCATTTCGCTTTGAACATGGATTGTAAGCTACTTTTAGTGTCGCAAGGCGACTGACAGACTTTTGCATGAAGAACCCTTTTCCTGGCGGTGTTGGAACATGTCCAGATGATATTGTCGGGATCAATCCAGCGCGTGTAAGCGTGAAAGAGATGTGGACTTATCTGATGGATTATTCTGGCAAATGCTTATGGCTCAGGCTCTCACAGCCTACCTCAATTTCGCTTTGGAGTTTTTCTGCGTTCCAGAGTGGCCGGAATCTGGTGCAGAGCTTTGATACAGTCAGTTCAGGATGAGATTCACGACTGGGACTTACACGACGGATTGGGCCAGGCAATCGAGATTGTATTCTGATGGGATGCCTAGATCTCACCGCTGCTCTTTGTTCTAGTATGTATGCGTGCTGACCATCATATAGCCTCCAGAGATGAGGGTTGACGCTGGCTGGGGAGGTTGTTGTCTTCCTTGCGATCAGGGGCGCGTTAGGATGATCTGACGATTGTGTCAGGTAATGGAGACCAGGTTGATAGGGCTCCGCAGACTGAAGATCTAGTAGCTTGGACACGGATGAGGTAAGCGTCATGGAAGCAGCCAATCAGTGTCGTTGAGAAGGGGATGCGTGGTTGCGAAGAGGTTTCGATATGGGGTGAGGACATATTTTTTTTTTTTATCCTCAGGTCTCTGAGCAAGGGGCGTGAGAGTTTGGGCCCTTGGTATGAGATAAGATTGAACGAGAGGCGATCGAGCCGGTCCAATCCAATTAAGTGTGGAATGGTTCAAGAGGGGCGGACAGAAATTATCCCTGGAATGCAAAGTATGGCTGCTCCAGTTAGTTTGTTGCCACGGATCATGTGCGCTAACTGCCAGGTGATGAGGTGCAGTGTCCAGGTTGATCCAGCAGAAGTGTCACTCATACATACCGCGAAGTGGTTAGGTGTCCAAGAGTGCTCATACAGATTGGCATTCTTTGTAGATCTAGGAAGCTACATTTGCTTTGACAGTAGTGGAGGAGTTCAAAGACAGGAAGGCTGGTTGGTAATGATGATGACGAGTTCCAGGACCAAACAATAGCTGAATCTAGAGCCACCGATCGCGCACATGCATGGGGTAAGACGAGTGTGGAAGACGATAGCTGCAGGGGTTGTTTGCAAGAAAGCAAGGGGGTCGCTAGAGCGTGTCCTGTCAGCGTGTGGTGGGTGATTGCAAGCCTACACATGGAGGCATAACCAGGTGTTGATGAGGGATTGACAAGGGCAGCGGTGGAGGTGAGGAAGAAGCATGGCCCCAAAGGTGAGGGGTATCCAATTTGTGAAGGAGGGAGCGAAATGTAGTACGAGGAGACAGGGGCAAGGGGTGGCATTGGAGGAATGTTGGTAGCTTTGGATAACTGGGAGGTTCGGATGGATGAAGGGAATTGTACCATGCCGGAGGAGGTGATGGTGACGGCCCTGTGGCCAGACATGGTGTTGGTGGCTAGGTCGGGGCCTAAGGTTGTGATGGTGGAATTGACAGTTCCTTGGGAGACGAGGATGGATGAGGCAAGGGAAAGGAAGTTGGATAGGTATGCTGGGCTAAAGGTGGAGTGGAACAAAATGGGTGGGGAGCGGAGGTGTGCACTGTTGAGGTTGGGTGTAAGTGGTTTGCTGGATATTCGGTGAGAAGGTGGAGTCGACTTATGGGGTTTGGTGGGAGGGAGGGGAGAGGTGGGTGAAGAGGATGTCTGGGGCAGCTGAGACGGGATTGCGTGTTAGGAAAGCTTGTAGAGATGTCAATGGGGGTGCTGTATAGGGAACCCTGCAGCGCAGCACCGGCCAGCCAGGGGGAGGTGTCCAGTACTTAAATGGCCGAAACACTGGTGATCCCTGGTGTGCTGCTGACGACCCATTGGCATTAGCGAGATTTTCCGTTATTTGTCCAGTAATAGTGTTATAAAATGGTATTTTTTATGTAGTGTAAGGTTATAGGGTTAGCGTATTATAACAAATTTCTTTGTCACATTATTACGGTTGTCATGGTTATTTTTTTTTACTCTACTAGGAAATAAGGGTGTAATTGGGGTGCATAAATGTCCCAATGCACCTTAGCAATTCTGTACCCTTCAGGGTACACTTAAACACTTTGCACCTCTGTGGGGTCAACATTGCACCTCTGAGGGTGTAATGTGCTAGACGTGCACCCCACTGAGAGGGGGTTCAAAATTTCACCCATGTAAGGGTGCTGCTATCACAACAATTTGTGCACCCCGATTTATTAGTGTATAACATATTAAATCAATGACATTGTATTAATGAAAGGTGTTAAGTATTATTTCATTATAGTTACAAAAAGAAAATCGCATTTAAAATTTGAAATTCACACATGTGTGCATGAGCTGAAATGACGTCCTTGGCAAGAAGATTAGATACATATTTTCTTTAATATTATGCTAGGTAGTCCAGCACAATTTCTTCTTTTTATATTATATATTGATCTCGGGAAAAGATATATCAATAACCAAAACGATAAAAGTATGTTAATTTTTAGAGTGTTACGTTTTTTCCGACACAAAAAGGGGGGGTCGTCTATTCCAAGCTAGTTTCTGTGGTGACGCTACAAGTTGCAACAACTAATATGCTTATTTTCGAAAAATTCTGAAAATGTCCTTAGGTCCATTGTAGCCATAATCCAGTCGGGGGCATTAAAATCCCTGAAAGTTACTTTTGGGCGTCTCGCTGCTACCAAACAAGCTCTCCCCCAAGTTTCAATGACCGGGGAAACTTCAAATCCCATGCACCCAAAGCTACGTGTGAACAAGTTTGCCAAAAGCGTTCTGAGAAAGATGTCTACAACAGAATATTTCTGAAATACTTGCTTATTTCATCAGTTTTTGGTCAGCTTATAGAAATGAAGATTATTTTTGCATGTTGCATAGATCATTAGCAGACGATGATACATACTCCTTTATCATGTTTATTTTAGAAATGATAGCAGTAACATAATGGCTGGTATTCTCAAAAGCGAACTAACTTAGTCCCCTGACTAACACTGGGATGTTAGTTGCATGCTCTATGGAGTGTTAACACATTCATTTTATGTTCAAAACTGTTTTAAAAATGAAACTTTTGATCCATTTTTATGGCAAATATTACATACAGGTAATTATTACTCAAGCTATTTGTTACAAATTAAGCCAATTAGGCACCAAACGTGTAATAAATATAGTTTGAAGTGTGGAAAGTGGTATTCCTTAAAACATCATTCCAGTGTTATAGTTAAGGGACTAAGTTACATGCTATCGAACCTTACATTGCATTTCAATCATTGTCATTCCACGTTATCAATAAAAAGAGTTCATGGATTAAAACTAAATGATAGTACATGGTTAAACAAAATCAATGCCCTTTCAAATAAATTCTTAAAGAATATGTTGATTTGTACATCTTGAAATGTATAGTGTTATTCTTTCCCCATTTTTTCGCGGAAAATGGAACAAATCTTAAATTTTTTCTCCAAGGATGACAAACTTTAGTACTAGATTTGCCAGATTCACACTAAAGATTCAAGGTTACATCAAGGTCAGAACTTTGCTCACTTGCAACTTAGTGCACCATATTTTTTTTTCGTGTGTGTGTGACCCACAACTTTCCAAAGCTAGATTAATTCGGGTCATGTATTTCCAGGAAGGCAACACTTTATAAGACATGGGTTATTCTTTTGGGTTACATCAACCTGTTACCTTCAACAGCCGGATTCATAGGGTAAATGACCTTAGGCTTGTTTCCATACGGTAACAATAACAAATTATGATAGTCGGTGACACAGAAAAAAGGTTTCTAGTCTTATTATTATTTTCAAAAATCGCATTGATGAGCTGAGAACAATAGGTTTTAACTTTTTGGGGCGGTTAACATAATGTTTAGTACCAGATTTGCCATGATAGGCTAACTCAGGTCACCTCAAGGGTCATAATTTGATCCAGTCAAACTGAGCCCCCTTCAATATGTACTTTTGGACCCAGAACTTATAATGTGTAAAATATAAACTCTAATCAGGTCATGACATTGTTACAGACAAGAACGCTTTGTTTCGCTACTGGGCATCATCCCTGGGCATCACTCCAACTTTGCATCAATGACCGCAATATGTGATCTAGCTGTCGTATTGAAATTTTGGAAGCCCGTTTCCATTGACACGACCCACTTTTTGAATTTGCTCATTTTCACGATTTGTTGTATTTTGTTGTGTCTTGATAATTATTTGTATCTATAATTTTTGAATGTTATTGATTGTTAGTTGCAGTTAATTCATTTGTGAGTTTCTCAACTCGTTAGTATATTATTGTAGAGATAAATGTCACAACATTATAAAGAACGCGTGTCAACACTTGGCATAAAATATCTTGCTAATAAAACGTAAATAGGGCACTAAATAATTAAATGGTAAAATCGGATAATTGGTAAATGACTAGAAATGACCTTCACGTGACCTTGTCATGACCTTGAAATGACTTGAAAATTCAACGTTCTTTAACGAGTTAACGACCTTGGTTTGGTACATCCCATACGGCATCTGTTTGAAGCGCGGCGAGTGCGGAGAAAAACCCTCATTTTTGCGCTATATAAACGCACAGTACATGCGCGGTGTTTAGGGGACTTTGTTGGCCGTTTTGTATTTCCATTGAGTTAACCAAATCAAATTATGGTATTAGTAACACGGCGAATACTTTACTTAATCCTTAATATTTTGATCAATACTCATAAATTGCACGGAATTTAAATAAAACTAAGTTTTCAGCCTTTTTTAAAGAATGGCGCATAATTTACTACAGATTTTGCCAAGGAAGCGTCAACTAAAGGTCACCTCCAAGGTCACAAATTTGGGTCCCCGGTCTAAATAAGCATTTCATGGAATACCTCTGTTTCCTGACCTTACATGTACCAAAATAAATTTAAAACCGATCATGAATTTTCAAAAGTACAGCTTTATGTGATATAGGGTAGGACCCTAAATTTGGCAGGAAATTGCAATAGGCGATTTTATCATTGAACTTCGGAGTCCGTTCTGGTAAACGGCCCACCTTTGCGTTCCTTGAATTCCGGAGATCACACCCCTCAGACCTTACAGCTTCTCCAATGGATACCAATTTTGTCCTACTAGCATTGAAGTTGCAAACGAATCATTTTTTCAGGTTTGGTCGTTAGACCACGTTTGCAAAAAGAAAAATTAAACCAACTACTTAAATTTGTAAGGAAAATGTTGTCAAATATTCCGAAATACGTGCACCTATAGCAAAACCGTCGTTGCCTATCTTCTTTACTCAGAGCACGATAGAGAACAACTCCATAAAAGCACCACCATCCGTACCCCTTGCAGGAGCCTTGACAACAATCTGTATCCGCCTCACAATTATCACCACTGGATTTACACTGTAATGAGAAATGAAGAAGAAAGGCTACAGTGACAAAAATAAAAGCGACGACCGCCCGATTTATAGCCTGTTCGGTCGCCGCTGGAATTTAGGCATCGCCCAGCGATTCTTGGAGCATGTTGGGCGGGCTGTAAAGCCATAGCGATGCTCGGGCGGCCCCCTGTCGATTTCCTGTCGGTCACCAATCAATTTAAGTCAAAACTGGGCAAAATTGAGGGTGCTTCTCCGCGCGGCGACCGGGCAGTAAGTGACTGATGACTAACCGATTCCCGGACGATCTCCCACCGGTCATCGGGCGATTTAGCGGTCTCCCACCGGCCATCGGACGATTGTTAAAAAATCGGCCGGTAGCGCGCCGGTGATCGGTAGGGCCCTGCAGGCATAAATGCGTACTGGCGGCGGACCACTGGGCTCCTCCGGGAATATTAATATTGTTCACTGGCAACCTGATATATGTGGCTGCCCCACTGCGGCCCTTAACCTGTTGGAGACGATTTAATTTCACTGTTACACGCACATTCCATAAATCACAATACGATCGAGTTAACTCGTATTTACTCTCCAACGGGTTAACAATACAGCCCCCCCCCCCACTTGCCCATTGGTTTTCTCCTGTGCTTTTTTATTTAATGAAAACTAAAAAAAAATAATAATAAAAATAAAATACATGAGGCCTTCTAGAAAACTTTGTACAAAAATCTAGCTGCTGTCTCTTGTGGAGGAGGAGTGCCTGACATTGTGGTAACAAATGCAAAAATTGGTCTGCTCGGCGGCCGGGCGGTGAGTTTCACCGCTGGTTTTTAGGTTATCGGTCGGTCGCCGCTGAAGGTTTAGTGCAATGTTAAAATTCTAGCGGCGCCTGCTCGATTTTACTCGCCGCCCAAAACACGCCAGGTGCCTGGGTGGGCGACGCCCGGACACCGACCTAATCGAGCGGTCACTGTCGAACGATTTAGGTCAAAAGTCGAAGCCGCTAAATCAAAGGCTGCTGAGCGGTCGCCACCCGGTCGCCACCCTGTTGCCGAACGGTTGCCGCTGGGAGATCGGTCGGTCACTAGTTATGGCGGATGAATTCAAAATTGGTCGGCATCCGGATGGTGCCAGCTCGGCGCATGCCCAAATATCGCTGAGGCTACGGTCACAAATGAAGCGGCGATCGCCCGATTTATAGCCTGCTTTAAAGCCCTAGCGATGTCTGGGCGGCGCCCTGTCGATTTCCTGTCGGTCACCGATCGATTTAAGTCAAAACTTGGTCATGGCCGCCTTGCCATTCCCCTTGCCTTTTACAGACGTCCCAACTTCTTCTTCCACCTCAGTACCCTTGGTTTTCCTGTTCACTTTTGGCATATTGCTGAAATAACAGCTACAGGAATAAATACAGCCTATTTGAGATTTACGTTCGAAATATGGCTTTTGTTCCATGTGAAATGCGCAAAGCGTTGCTTTAAATAACAAGCGGTGGCCGGACAAACGCTGTATTAATCGAGTAGGCGCGGTCCAGACTCTGACCGATTTTGAACTCACCGCACAGTGACATGTGCAGACCGGTTGCCCAACAGCGACTGGGCGGTGACCGGGCGGTGACCGCTCGGCAGCCTTTCATTAAGCAGCTTCGAATAGTAATATTTTTAACATAAATCGTTCGACGGTGATTGCTCCATTAGGTTGATGCCCGGGACGGCGAGCGCCCGGTGACCGCCCAGACACCGGGCGTGTTTTGCGCGGCGAGTAAAATCAAGCAGGCGCCGCTAGAATTTTAACCTCGCGCTGAAACTTCAGCGGCGACCCACCGATGCCCTAAAAACCAGCAGTGCCTGGGCGGCTATTGCTCAGTGACCGGGTGAAATTGGCTGAAAACTCGCCGCCCGGCCGCCGAGCAGGTCGCCGCCCAAAACACGCCCGGTGCCCGGGCGGGCGTGGCACCGATCTTAGCGAGCGGTCACCGTCGAACGATTTAGGTCAAAAATCGAAGCCACTAAATTAAAGACTGCGGAGCGGTCGCCACCCTGTTGCCGAACGGTTGCCGCTGGGAGATCGGTCGGTCACTGGGCGGGTGAATTAAAAGTTGGATGGCATCCGGATGGTGCCTGCTCGGAGCTTGCCCGAATATCGCTATACGGCACCCCTCAGCGTACTCCGCAAGAGACAACAGCAAGAGTTTTGTATGAAGTTTTTAAAAAGGCCACAGGAAAAACCCCAATGGAGCAGGGAAAAAAATTGTATCGTTAATGGCCATTGGGGCAGCCACATAAATACAACCAGGTTGCCTATGAAAAAAAAATCCCAGAGGAGCCCAGCGGTCCTCCTTAGGCAGGGCCCTCTGGATAATGAATGAAATGGCTACCCTGGGTAAATATTATTATTATTATTATTATTATTATTATTATTATTATTATTATTATTATTATTATTATTATTATTATTATTATTATTTCATCTATTATTACTTAAATTATGACTATTATACATAAGATTCTAAATACAATCCACATTACTCAAAATTCTGTTCATCATTTCCAATATATAAGAGCCCATCAGGTAAAAACTATTCACAATTTAATTCCAGAGAAAGATTCATAATATGACAACATAATTTTCGATGTAGCACTATGATAGTTTCAAAACAGTTCTATATTGTTGGGAAACTGGGATGGGGTACCTCCTGAGGGATCGTGTAACTTTAATTACATTATGTAACTCAGTCTTTTTACTATGTAACTCAGTTTTAAGGCTCTTTCTACGTTTTAGGCACATCGTTTTGAACTCTACGGAAACTTAAAAAGATTTAGTGTTGTTCCCTGACCGATTTTGGTTGTGATCGATTCGCTTGATTGGGCCTGGTGAGGGCTTCGAAACTTCTACAAAGAATAATTGTACAATGAAATTTATTCAAAATACCAAAAAGGTTAGTTAAAAAGTTTAACCCGTCCCGCTCCTAATAGTTGAACATCGGGCGGCGCCTATCTCCGTTTCAGTAACCCTATAGGCAACCTGCATGGCTGCACAAGACATTTCGACTACATTGGGGGTTTAGTCCTCTATAGTAGTCTCATGCGTTCAAATTCCTACACCATCTAGACATCCGAGCGCCAGGCTTGAGGTAGTAGGTACCATTTTTAGTCTTTGGTATGACCCTGTCGGGGCTCGAACCCATGACCTCCCGGACAACAAGCGGACGCTCTACCACTAAGCCAACTCACACAAAAAGGGTAATTCTCCCTTATGCCAGTTATGCAGAAAAGTGAACACGAAAGTATTATTCATTTTTCTGTGGGCTTTCTTTTGTGGCTTTTATCTGATAGGGTTTGTTGGAAGCATCAAAATTTCTATCAAGAATTGTGTCATTCTTTTATTTCGCAAATGTATGAAAATGTAAATGTAAAATTTTCAATTTTTCATTATGTAGTGACATCAAAAGATACAACATTTTGTGACACTAACTGTCTCATCCCAAAGAATGTTTTGATGGGGGCAAGTCGATTGTTACATTTCATACAGTGCGTTTATGAAAACTATTTCATTTTCAATGGGAGAGACCAGCACCTTTTCTAATGACACATATTACACACAGTGCGTATTTTACTGATTCACTTGGTCTTTAGGTATAATTACAGTGAAATAAATTTGATTCACAACTATTGTGAAGATGGTTTATTTAACACGATTCGCAAAATAGAAAGAAAATGGTGTAAATTTCGCAAAATATCCGTGCCAAATTTGTGGTACCCATTTTACTGACTGGATGGTTTGCTAAAACATTTACTGCAGCTCAACGAGGCTTATACAGCATACAGTGTGTATCAAAAAAAGTAGACACTTAGAAAAAAGTTATTACATTTTTTTTCGTGATCTTGAGATATTTTTATATGAATATTTTACCTTTTGTGCAATCGGACAAAAATGCATTAATTTTTTTTTGCGCGCAGAATTGTGTTCCTATAGTTAATGTTTAATGCCATGCAGACCGATACTGCAGAACCTCTCAATTGATGTGCACAAGTATTTAATCCTCAGCATGCTCAAAGAAGAGCTAATATCAATTCTGTAACAAGAAAGACAAAAATGAAGCAATGATACAACCCACCCCTCCCCGAAAAAAGAAGAAAATGCCATTTTTTTTTTAATTCACAGTTCGTCTTGCAAACATAACATTTTCTTCTTTTTCAGGGGGATGTTTCTGAATCATTGCTTCATTTTTGTCTTTTATGTCACAGACTTGATAAAAGCACTTCTCTGAGCATGCTGAGGATTAAATACTTGTGCACATCAGTTGAGAGCTTCTGCAGCACCGGTCTATGAGTCATTAAACATTGACTTTAAAAATACAATTCTGTGCGCAAATGCATTTTTTCCCGATTGCACAAAAGTGGGTTGTGCTCACTCATGCGTGAAATACCAACACCAACAGTGTCATCAGATAGGTTAGGTCCAAGGTAAACTATTCATATAAAAATAATCTCTAGATCATGAAATATTTGTGTAAAAATTTATTTTTTCTAAGTGTCTACTTTTTTTGATGCACACTATAGTGGCGTCTATACGCAATACCTGGGTTCTAGCCGGGGTTCCAGCGGGGGTTCCAGCCGGGGTTCCAGCCGGGGTTCCAGCCGGGGTTCTAGCCGGGGTTCCAGCCGGGGTTCCAGCAAGGGTTACGGGAATCAAATCATCCTCCTGATCCAGTAATTTCAATTCCCCCATGTCATTATCTGCATGGATCATAAAAGGGGAGTAAAAGTATAAAGTATAGACCTTTTCCCTAGCACCTGTAAGAGTGATAGAGGAAATAGCCTATACCGGTATAAAACATGCTAACGCAAAGTTTTAAACATGATTCAGTTCTACAAATCACATGTCTATTTCTATTGGGGATCGAGAAAAACAAAGTGATAGTGTGTTGATGCTTGATTCCGTTTAAGTAAACAAATTCAAGATAAATCCTTTCAACCAGGAGATACACTCCAGCTGGTGTGTCCATTGATATATATCTTTCAACCAGTTTGGTGAGAGAGGTATTTTTATTTCTCCGATTATCCCTATCATATCGGTAAATAATTAAAGATGTCAACAGATTAAGATGCGTCCATCGGTGTGGCAGTACACAGTAGATGAGTATTTTTTTAAATACTTTATTTGCTCATATGAAAGACACACGCTAACACTGTGGAGCTTCAAATAAAAATAAAATGTCAAACGTTGCAATTTGAACTACATAGTAGTGTTTGAATGGACAAATAAACACCTTAGAATACAAAAGTTTTGAAATTTATTCTGCCACTGGCAAGATATGAATTAATAAACTATTAGTACTCGGGCCGAGTACAAAATAGCCTACATCTACACATAGTAGATATATCAAAGACACTTGGAGCATGGAGGATTATGTAGCTCACATATTTTAAATTGTTGTCATTGTTAACCTGTGGCTTTAACATTGTTACCAAGAAAGGACTTTACCTAGCTCTGCCGCAACAACTGCCAACATGGTCATTATGGCACAGATCACGAAAAATCTCTTCACTGCCTCCATCTTCTGTTGAAAACTCGATGAAACGTTTAGCTTATTTCGACGCTCTAAAATGATCGACGTCTGCTCCCGAATGAAATGTTCTTGGGGACTGTTCTTGTATTAAATTGGCATTAATAAGATTGTTAGGAAGATAGCCGATAGGTCATTATCTTGATCAGAAGATTGAGATTATTCATTTTTGTCCGTGTGTTGACTGTACATTTATTTTGCGGGTATACAAGACTTGATATCTATTTGTATTTAATATCTCAAATATTTATATTCATGAACCGAAATGAACTAAATTGAAGCTTATTTAGTGAAAAATAAACAAACTCAAAAGTCCTCATGTTTCTTGTACGGTATATGATACTACTTATTTGCTTAACTATCTCATTATATTTATGATAAACACAGAGATCTGTAAATGGTTGTATTTGTAAACCATCTTTCTTTTTCTCTCCTTTGTTTCTCCTTTGTTGATCTCATCATCCGGTGCCTGTCTTTCTCTCCTTTGTTTTGATTATCATACGGTACCTTCCTCAATTTTACACTGTTATAGATGAAGCACAGTGTACACAATCCCTCTTTAACCCAGGCGTTATTCATTTTTTCTCCTTACGCAATAAAACTAGTATGTCTAGTAATAAGACTAGGCACAGTTAAAACTTGGTCTTAGTGCAGACGTAATTCATTTTTTCTCCTTATGCAATCAAACTTGTATGTCTAGTAATAATAGGCACTGTTAGAACTTGCTCGCGCTGGCGCAACCTACTGGGTTGAGACTATATTGGCGTAGATTCGGCAGACGAGCGGCGGCGAGTAGGGTCTGTGAATCAGACTAGGCTGCCCGATTATTGGTTCGTCGTTTACCGTCGGAAGCATCGATAAACGTTTGAACAACTAGTACGGTAGAGAATGATAATAATAATAATAGTAATAATAATAATAATAATAATAATAATAATAATAATAATAATAATAATAATAATAATAATAATAATAATAATAATAATAATAATAATAATAATAATAATAATAATAATAATAATAATAATAATAATAATAATAATAATAATAATAATAATAATAATA
>JZLH01S0001748.1:47439-64573 GCA_001188425.1 Eucidaris tribuloides
CCACTAGTTGCACGTTCACCTAAGACAAGTCGCAGCCAGTCGTGCGATCACCTGCGGAAAGTGGTGGGCAAATGTGCGATTACCTATGGCTAATGGTACACAAACAAGCGATTAGCTGCGAGTAGTGGCAGGTATTCCTGCGATCACTTGCGATGAATGGTAGCTAATCTTACGATTACTTCTGCTCATCGTACGAACGTCTTGCGTTCACTGGTTTCAAACGATGCTACGGTTGGCATTTCGATATGCAAAATTATGCGTTTGTGAAAAGAAGGTGTGAATGGAATGCTTTAATTTTAACAACCTCAAGAAAGGAAAATATTTATTTTACGTTCATTATTCACGTTGCTATGTAAATCAGTGTTCCCTTCTGACATGCACCACTAATGTTCATAGAGACCACATGTACTCGTACATTACATGCACGGTATAATTCAGACGTGCCTCCAAGAAAGCTCAGGAAGAGGGCGAAGCCTGTAGCGGAGGAAATAGAAGAAGCCTCCGTCGAAGATGCACAAGATGATGTTGAAGTTCATTCCGGACTTGATCCCGAGAATGATATTCACTTTATTAAACAGCAACAACAAATATCAACAGAAAAAAATGCATTAATCACATTCCAGGTATTCGCAAGTCAGGATCACTATCGTATACGATGAGCTACCATTTGACGTGCGTCTACCCGCGATCAGTTTACCACTTCTCGTATCTATGCAAATTCCCTCTTGGAAGTGCGATTAGTGGCACGATTATCGTACGGTGATTGCACGATGCACGCACGATCACTGGCGATTGCTTGCCACCTCTTTGCGATCAATTTGATCGTAGCCAGGTTTTTAAACCGGTCTGAAAACCTATTTTCGATCGTACCATCACCTGCGATCACAAGTGATTTCCATGGTTGTCGTACGATAAATCGTATGTTCTAACTGCAACTACTGGCGATCACCTGCGATAACTCGTCGTAACTCAATCGCTGGTAGTCGTAACTGCTAGTGTGACCAGGGCCTAAGCATTATTATTTTGTTCAAAATACAGTTGTGTAGGCCTACTCTTTATTTAAAATCATATGGATGAAACAAAATTATTTGGATTACATTGACCATGGACCCTACTGCATCGACGGAGTTTAAAGCAATAATTCCAAGAGCGAGCGAAGCGAATGAACTGTTAAGAACAATATTGATATCACGAAATCACAGTAATCACCATCAGCAGTATACGGTGTTTGATTATAATTGTCATCATCATTAATATTACTATGATGATGATGATGATGATGATGACTCGGATGATGATGATGATGATGATGATGATGATGATTACTGTCTGTTGATATTGTTATTGTTTTCATTTATTATTATTATTAATATTTATTGTTATTATTATTATTGTTATTATTGTTATTATTGTTATTATTGTTATTATTATAATTATTATTACCATTATCATCATTATTGCCATCACTTCAGCAACAGGAGCAGCAGTTGCAGTGGTACTTGTAGAAATGATAATATCATTTATCTACTTTATTTATTTATTTATGTATTTATTTATTTATTTATTTATTCATTTATTCATTTATTTATTTATTTATGTGTGTATTTATTTTAGCTTATCATTTCATTGAAAACAAATATTATACTGTAACCATAGTTAGAAGTAATAAATCACATATTAAACTCGCATTTATAGGGCCTATATGTATAATCTTAGTCTAGCCATGGAGCTACTACCTCCACGGAATCAAGTTACAACATGTCTCATACCATGAGATGGTACAGCCTTTAATTTGAACAGTTTGATTTAAACTTGATTGTTGTGGTTACTTATTTTGTGAGACACACTAGGCCAGAATAAACACGCGAAGGAAGACGCTTCGCTCAAACCTTCAAAGCCATTTGCTATTTTCTAATTTGCACAGCTTTGCATTTGCATAAGAATAAAACCCACTAATTTGTTTTGCTTTGTTTTGATATTTTCCAGAGGCACTCGCTTGCGTTTTGATCTGAGTCACGCATGTTAAATAATTGTTGATGTCTATATGACAGCGTTTAAATGGGGCGGGGGCAAGCTACACTTTTACGTGGCTTTGAAAGAATGCTGTCAATACTCCTTTTTTTATCGGATGACAACGGGCAGGAAAAAGACGCGATAATCCTCGACTCCTCTCCTATACCCCACAGAGACCTGACTCAATGGACCTCTAGACTCTTTACTGACGCCCTCTCTTCGAATCGTTACACTAACCAGAAGAAACGGGGGCGACCAACATACAATACTCGACAGTTCTCAATTACGGGTGGTCCGGAACGTTTACATTTTCAATGCTCATGAATGTTTCTATTGAGGGAAACAGTGTGCTCGAGCCGTAAGTCATCGCTAACATAATACACTGGCAGACGTGGATTAACGCCCTTTTCTGACCAAAAAAAAATCCCAAAATGAGTCTTTTGTTCCCGTGAACCACTGTTATCTCCACTTCGTACAATTAGCGTGTTTCGGATCGGCCAAAGTGGCAGCAATGGCTTTTGGAAGATGGTGGGTTAATTGTAGCACGAATAACTTGTCCAATCTTGCACTTTCATTAACTCCTGTGACAAAAGACAACTCTAAGCATATTAAGGGTCTTCCCCAATTAAGAAGTGAATGACGGGCCATGATCTCTTGATTCACTTTCAGTGTTAATTAACAACCATCGATTACAAAGGTAGGATTAATCAAATCAAGTTTTGACACAACCTTTATATCACGGTGATTTAGTTGCGTTTACCGTTTTATTGTAATGGCCATACATATGATTAATTCTGTGCTCACACACACGCACACACACACATACACACATACACACACACACACACACACACACACACACACACACACACACACACACACACACACACACACACACACACACACAGCAGAGAGAGAGGACACATACACAAGAATACATAAACAGGACAAAACACACTACACATACACACACAGCACGACACACACAACACACAACACACACACACACACACACACACACACACACACACACACACACACACACACACAAAGCTATCGATATAAAAGGCAAATACCAGTATAATCTCTAAATTACGCTACAATCCTTAGTACCTGACTTCCTGAGTTTGTATATGACTTTTACTTCGAGACAAAAATGGTGCATAATTCCATTCAACAATAATGATAAGTTGTCCTCGCACGACAACGCCATATGCTCCTATAACAATTAGTTCAAAATCCGGAAATATAGAAGCCATACTAATAAAAGAATTGAAAAACCACAGATTGAATTGTTGAACATCTCTCTTTTCATCTGAAGGTTACATGTAGGGGAAGCACTTCCGGTGGTCTGCTATACTTGTCCGTGCAAACTGACAAATGTATCGTTTTTCTTTGTTAACTATTCTATATTTCAATGTAATGCAGTTTTATTTCAAATAGTCTGTCCATGCTTTGTACCCCCCGCGACTGAACAGTAGTGTGACATAAAGGGAAAACTTCCGTTTAGATATTTTTTTCTTTTAAATTACAAAATAGAACCTATTTTAAGAAAATGTCTGTATTTCCGTCCTGTGGCCCAAACTGTCGCGATGATACATTTCTTTACAGTGTCCGAAGTGTATTATATCAGGGGTATCTACGGATATTACAAATCATTTCAACTAATGCAATATGTCGCTGTCTGAGATTTTAATCCAAATATACATGATTTCCCTTGGTTGTTAGCGACTTAGAAATAGATTTATGAATTTCTCAAGTGACTGACAAAACCAAGAAAGGTTCACGAGGGGTCCACCTAAAAGGGGTCAGTAAGCCAAAATCATTTGGAGAATGGACATTATTTTATACCTTGGCGCTGCTTTTTTTTCTTTTTTAATACGAGCATTATTTATTGACATAAAAAATTGATAAGAATAATACCTGTGTTTCATTGCAAGTTCTATTGGATTAATTGTCTCAATGCAAATGCAAAATATTGGGTTGTTTGGTCGACGCAGTCAATTCAGAAAGCTTGAATCTTCATAAAATTTGATTAAAATAATGATCAACGGTTCCAAAAGGTCCAGAGGAAGTTTGACTCATCAAAGTATGTCTATTTGACATTTATGAATTTTGGATAATAGCTCTGCTCCTTTCCTTGTTGTCTTGATGTTCTTGTACTTTTCCTTTCTATCGTGTTTTTTTCTTCTTCCTGTTGATAGTGATTTTGTTGTTTCTTTCTTTGCTTTTTTTATTTCTTGTTTTTTCTCTTACTTGTTTTTCCACCTCCTCTCTTCTTTCCTTTTTATCATTATTTCGTTTTCTTCTCATCTTTCTTTCTCCTCCTCTTTCTACTTCTTCCTCTTCCTCCTTTTCTTCTTCTTCTTCTTCTTGTTCTTCTTCTTCTTCATCATCTTCTTCTTCGTCTCCTTCATCTTCTTCTACTACTTCTTTACCACTTCTACTTCATTTTCATATCCTTCTAATATCAGTCTGTGGGGTCCTGTTGATTAAACAGAAGCCAAACAAGAGGATTACGCGACTGAAGCACCTTACTGGCTAGATTATGTTAATTAGGTTGCTTCACTGGTCCTATAGGCTGTCAGAAGCACGATGGACTTTCCTCTTTCAGAGAGGCCCTTCTTGAAGAGTCAATGGTCTAAAATATCTACGGGCTCTTAAGCTCTTTTATCCCCAAAATCCTTTGTTGCACTCACAGAGTGGTCAACTGTGAATGTAAATAGCTTTGTTTTGCCAGAGCGCAAGGGGTGCCTATTATGGCCATTCTTCGGGAGTCTTTACTTAAGTACGGGTAATTCTTCGAGTTTGCTTGCAAAGGCGCGGATTTTATATCGGAGTATATATGCCCACTCAAATGTCTTGTTATCACCCGGGCGTTAATTTGTTGTGAAGTCCCTTTGGCATGCATGCATGAATCGGAGTGTATAGGTACTTCATTGCCTTTTCGTGCTTTGGTAGATGACCTTTTAACCGGTGAATTTGGAAATCCTCATGACTCCGGATCCCTTCACTGAAAAGAACATTTGATTTGCAACTTATATCAATCACATCATGATATTGGCATACAAAGCAAACTTTTCTTGGACCAGATTAACTCGTTGTGTACCCACGATATAAAGTACCGATTGTTGGCGAGTGGACCCACGGGGATAGGCGGGGCTATAGGGTTCGGGGTCAGTCCGCTGGTATGCGGCGCAACTTTTTTTTTTTTTTAATACAGAATGCCAAATATTGGTCTTTGTGGGATTTTATAAAACCGCGAATTATAACTTGAATGCATGAAGAGCATGTCATGGGGAAGGGAGTTTATGAATAATTTACGAGCCACCGAAATAAACGAAATCATACTGCATTACGTGGTATTCGTAACATTTAACGTTTCACAAAACGAAAAAGAGTGCTCTGGCAAAGGTTTCGCGCGAAATGCGATTATGCTAAGACTGGAAACTGTAGCATTTTGATCCATTATTTTATCCCAGAGGTCATTATAGAACAGAACAATGCGTTATCAGAAGTTCTTATCCAAGTCAAGTTTGGGGGCACTCGATAATACGGAATTTATTTCCTGCCAAAATGTCCCCAAGTCGGGTTTCCAAGTCGCGCGGGGTCGGGGAAGTTTTTGTCGGTGTGTATTGTGAGTGGCCTGCGGAATATCTCGCGATTAAGGCGACGACAGATTTGGTTTTGTTAACTCGCGGGCAAATGTTTGTTATCGTGGATAAAAATCGTTGAAAAACAATCCCATATTGAAGTTCAAGTTTTAGTTTGGATTTCGCTGGGATGAAAGTTGGTGGGGCGATGAGAAGGGTTGATAATAATTTACTGAGAACGTTCTATTGGTGCGTGATGTGATTTGCAGTTATGCTGTTAGCCTACATGTACATGATTCCAAGGGTATAATATTCAAACGTTTTTTTTTAATCATCCATTTATATTCACAAGAATCAAACTAATCGTATAGAGATAATACCAGACACACAACACTACTTAATATAATCCTATAATAGGCTTCATTATATTATTTGTTTTAATTATTCATAGATAACATATCATTCTGTTTTTAGTAATTCAGTTCCACACGTCTTTTCTGCTGAATGTGTTCATTTTCTAAACTCCATTCACACGGGATTGAGTTTTTGTTTTTTAATTTCGCCCATTAAAAATATACAATTTCAATTCAATAATAGTAAATGACAATGATGACGTAAACTACAACAGTCCACAAATAACTGTGTATAGGCTAACGTGTGTCAATAACAGTGATGAAGTTGAATCAGGTGAAATACTTGCTAAAATGGTATTGATACAGTAGGCCTATATCCATTCGAAATTTGACTTCACATTTTACTACTACATGCAATACAAATGCGATATTTGACGAAATTGAGTGCGTCACTGTAAAGTGTAGTACAGAAATGTGAATGATGGTTGAAAGGTGGGCGGGAAATTCTTCAAATCATTTCAATTTTTCACAATAAGTACAAAAAAGTAGAGTTTTCAGTTGTCATTTTCTACTGTGCAAATAATTAAAGTTGCACAGCCTACTCGGTTTCGGCAAACATACGGTTCCGCTTCGGTGCACTGCTCATCCCTGGTAGGACTAACAAAAGAGAGTTAATACAACAATGGCATAGTATTGGTCAGGCGTTTGATTGTGCCTGCGGGTCCGTAGAATCCACACATTTTTTTTCCTCTTCACCACAGTGGCATGACTCGTGTGTGTTTGTGTGTATTTGTGAGTGTGTTTGAAATCGGCGCACATTGGTGCTTGCTCAAGTGAAAGAACACAACAGAAAGCTGCTCACTTGAGCGTGCACTTAGAGAGCGAGCGAGGAGACCGGTCGCCTTTTTACTATCTGTAGCGGTATCATCATTTCATTCACCGGTACCTAGCGGGAGCGCAACGGATCGAGTTGACACTGGCGGGCGCGTATACACCTACCCCCTTCAAAACCTGTCCCCTCGCCAGCAGAGCTATACACCCACTCCACACGAAAATCTATCGCGATTAATTGGGTGCGCGAGGAGCGCGAGTTGCAACGCTACCCCTGCCCGGCCCGAGGCCTTTCCGCGGCAAGGAGCTTCTAACCTATATGCCACTCCGAGCAGAATATACGCAATTTGGAATATACGGTAACTCGGGGGAAACATAGGTTGTGTGAATATACAACTACTGTGCACTCGTTGAGCCCGAGGAGAAATGAAGACGGGACGATTCTATCTGATCGCGAAGTTGTGCTTATGGTAAACAGAGAAACACCTTGGGGATGCGGAATGAAGAACGCACGTGGCCGCCTCTAATGCTGATTGCCTATGCATGAACTTCGATCCACAAGAACGGAGTAGTGGTGTGCGCATCTCTAATTACTCACAGCTTGCGCGAACTTTATCCCTCGCGCCATCACATACCTACGCTCTACCTTTTCCCGTTCAAGTGCCTCAACTAATGCACTCGCAGCCTATCAAAGCACCCGGTTTTTGCTATAGTGTCTAATTATGCACGCTCAGTCTCATCACCATCATCGTACATAGAGAGAAGAGGATGCTAGGGGTTGGATAAGTTTATAAATGCCGCATCCCGATATTGTTGTCAGATTTATCCTCTGACTTCAAGAACTCGCCTTCACCTTTAACGATTTGTTGTGACCGTAGTCCACGAGTCGACGACGAAGCATTCGTGGGGACACCTGTCTTCAGGTCTTCTTGCTGTCAATGACGGAGTCGCCAAACTCCACCCGATTTAGTCAACTTCATCAATAAGAATTAAACTGATTACGCCGAAGTTAATAAACAAACGACGAAACAGAGAAAAGAATGACTCTAAAAGAATTGATAAGTTAAAATTCGGCAAGTTTACCACCCCTCATCAATTTTTCAGCGTCGGATGTCAACCCATACAGCACACTTAAAAGTTATCGCGATTGCGAGCAACAAAGCTGGGATTAGTTCAGCCTTTTTGGTCTGCACTACCGAATTAATCATATCTGTTTGGTTACTCCTGGTCAGCTAATCGGCACAGAATCGCCT
This sequence comes from Eucidaris tribuloides, assembly GCA_001188425.1. NCBI lineage: Eukaryota > Metazoa > Echinodermata > Echinoidea > Cidaroida > Cidaridae > Eucidaris > Eucidaris tribuloides. The sequence continues at coordinate 55,483 of JZLH01S0001748.1, forward strand.
GCAATAAGTCGGATCGTGGCGTAAGATGTGCCACACATGACGCTGGGAGGAGAGGGTAAGAGGACGAGGCATCTCGAAATTAAATTCGTCAGGAACGCATCTTTGGACAGTTATATGTTATAGTGAAAGTCAAGAATGGAAGTACTAATGACCACAAACCTAGTCAGTGACTTGCACTCTGCACTAAATAATGCCACGAATTTGAACTTCAGATATCGAAGGAGAAGCGGGGCAGTTTCATCAGTGTTATGTCTATCCAGTGTACTACAACGTATATGCATCCTGTTTCTTATACTCCTATTCAGCGTAGGGCAAACGGTAGCTCAGCTCACAGGTAAGTTTTGCGATGAATTACGATGTTTGTGATTTTATTATCGTGTGTTTGCGTGATTAATAATAAGTCGTCTGCAAACAGTTTGAAGCCTATCTTAATTGGGTTTAGAGTCCGGGTATAGGCTATGTTATCTCAATGTTCAAATCATCATAAAAACCACGATGACTCAATCGTCTTGGCAGTGCTTTTATGCATGACAGCGAGGGGAATCGTAACTCTATCTTCTATGTGCGCGGCGCCTCCGCATACCGTCAGCATGCATATGTTTCTCTGAGCAGTGAGCGTGTAAAAACGGGTCCTCTTCACGGGCACTTAAACCACGCGAGGTCATCCCCGTACACCGAGTCACATCGTGTGACATGTGAATTAAATTAGTCTTTGTTTATTGGATACCGCTTACGAGCGAATTACTTAATAGGGCAATTCATAATTCCATCAAATATACCCACACGACCTTAATTTGAGGACAACCTGTTGCACGGACGCGTGAGCGCTTTGGCTGCACATTTTAAGATTAATCTATCGTGACTGCGCTTCCAACTGGGATCGCAGTGCACCATATGAAATGATGAAAAATTAAGTCATCACAGATTTCTTAATTCCACCGTTGATCAAAACCAAACTGAAACCGGAAATACATCACGTATCAAATTACTCGGCGATGCGAGCAACTCCCAAATGGCCATGATCAGGATTTTGTGCATATGTCTTGAAAGATAAAGTAGGTCATTACGGGGTTGTTTTCAAAGTCAAGGGTGCATTCGCTCCATTTAGGTACTGAGATTTTCTTTGTTTTGTTTGATAAGTCAACTGATAAACGGCTCATAAAAGTTTACAATACAGTTATCCACAGACCGTTATTAAGTTAGACAGTTTACAGTTGAACAAGTGTACACACTCATAGAGGTCATTTAATTGTTTGATTGCTATTACCAGTGTTTACAGCGCCAGTGGCTTGAGTCGGAACAAAGGCGAGAATCAATGTCATTATCACAATTATTAACCAAATACGATAATGTAGTGGTTCCGAAGGGGGCAAACTCCATCCCACGCCCTCAATAATAGGTTTATATTAACAATAATGAAGAGCTAACACCGTGATGTTTCTCTTGACACACGTTTCCCAATTTGGTGTTAATTTCCAATTCTCTTGGTACTAAAGGTAATACAATCTGTGTTAGAAACTTTGAGGTCAGTCTTTCAGTGATTGCTTAATGCTATTTAAGTTGTATTTATGACCGTTTGGGTTTGAATGTTACACCCGGGGCTGGAGAGTTGATTGATTGTGTGTCGCAGGTCAGATTTTGGGGGTTAAAGCCAAACCTGCCAAAGTATAGTTCTTGTTTATTTTATCAAACAAAATATTTGTCATCATTCTTGCACAAAGTATGGTATATTAGTATTTTCATTCCACTTTACCAGATATCAAGAAATGCTGCCAAACCTACTAAAATGCTGTCAATAATTAAAACAATTTTAGAATTGTCAAGGAGTAGATATTTCTATTTTCCTAAATGACAAAAAGTACCAATTTTCTCAAAATTGTATCATTTCAGGTCGTGTGATTTTCAGGGCATTCAAAAAGGATGCAGGACTAACGACACAATGGGAAAAATTCATTCTTTTTCACCACAAAACTATACGCCGCCTTTAAGATAAAGTAACATGATGAGTTGAAATTCAACAACATGATTGTCTGGTATTTGCAAAATTACCTTCACGTGTTAAATTTAAACACTCATTTTTTTGCCACTATCTTTGCTCGCTGGAGAGTTGACTAACTCATCCTAAGACGTAATCTAATACACGATGCAATGCGATGCTAATTTATGACTTGCGCCGATCGCGACGACGACCACAAAAAAAAAAAAGACTCAGCAGAGCCATTGTAAAACAATATTCTCATATCGGCAATGTGAAACTCTAGTCGTTGATTATGACCACGCCGAGGCCAAAGGTTTGCAGATGTTATATGGCAGATTAACAGGGGCCAAGGCAATAATCGCGTTTGAAATGATGGTCTTAGATTTCATCGCGATTTGATTTTTTTTTATGATCATTTTTTTCTTCATGGTATTGAGAAACATGTATTTAGTTACTCGCCGCAATGCCATTTCCACGCATTTCGCGCGTCCTTATGTATGTCCATTGCTGTCACCGCTGTCAAGTGCAAGGCGAATACAATTATAACCATGCAATTATAATAGATGAACGCAAGGAGACTTGTGCAGTACACGAGTTACCTGTTGGACACGGTGGATATGCCCTTTTTGTTTGCGTATTGTGCATGAAATGTAAAGTCAATAGTCAATATAGTCAATATTCTGTTTATACAATGACAGAGAGACCGACTAAATTTATAGCGTTATGAAAGAATGTAGACGAACAAATACGTACAATGCAATATACGATTGATTTAAAGGCATCGTATAACAGTGTTCTGGCTAAAAAAATATCTGAGCTACATGATCGGCCATGCTATCGGTGTCTCTGATAAGGTCTAAAATGAAGTCCTGAAAAAAAAATGCAGTTCAAAACGATCATTAAGTGCTTCTAAAAAGTGAAGATCATTGAGCGACCATTCCCGTTTTTCTCAATAGACTGCTGTGTAGCAGAATTTTCTATCAGCTGAGAATAATTAATGTGCCAATTTTGATCTGTATTTTTACGAGTGACAGCATAACTATGTAAAGTTTAGTGTTCTAGTGTGTGTTTTTTTTTGTCCAACCAAACACTACCAGATATGTCCGATAGCAAAGCTTGACATTTTTTTTTTAAAATAAGACTTCCACAATGTTATATAGTATCTTTAATCTTAACATTATTTTCATACGTGTAGATATATAAGGCAAATAACAGTAAAAGTTTACGGTAACGCCAGTTTTTAAAAAAATATATTAACAATTTACGAGAGTCGAGGAAAATAAATCAGCTAGTATATGTATTTTGACCTCAAGCGCAGGCATTTAGCAGTCAGACATAATGCTAGTTTTGTGTAAAACTATAGTTTATTTAGCAATATTCATTCAAGCTTAATAAATAACAACAAGTGGAGTATGATTTATCGAACAAATCCTAGACGCTTGATATATGTACATCATCGCCGGAGTTTGAAGGAATTGGGCCATCCCATTTGGCACAATGTAGCATGACAAAAACGACGCGAAATGTGGTCGGCGTAAATTTCCAAATCCCAGTTTCAAGAAAGCGGGCCACTGCCGTTTAACCTGTAGCGTGTAGTCTTACGAAAGCTGCTTCACGGTTCGAGTGAGTCTATGTGCCCCCTTTCATACAGAAAACCATGGGAAAATGTGTGTCGAAATTTTGGATAATAAGCACCAGATGTGGCCATATGCCAGTCAATGGTTTCCGTGTGCAGTCCCGCCATGGCGTTAAGTGATGAACTTGAAGAAATTGCGGATTACCGCACGACCCGACACAGGTGATTGCCGTCTGACCTAATATACTCCTGAAAATGTATATCCATCAATGTAACGCAGCAGAACAGGTTGATCGAAGGTTTCAAATGTTACTCAATCGACAAAAAAATGCATGATTAAATAGATTTATAAGTAAATAAATGAATTGTTGATTTCATGGAAGCATGCATATAGGCCTAAGTGCATAAATAAGTCATTTCAATATTAAGTAATTAAAAGACTATTTTTTAAAGTAAACCCAATAAACATGTCACCAACGAACAAACAAATAAGTGAGTGATTGACCTTAAACTACAACAGAGACATTCACAGATAAGGTACACAGATAGTTTTTAAACCAAATATTCAAACCCTTTTATTTTGTGAAGTTGTCAAAAAGCGACAAGATCTCCATTTAGATTTTAAACACGTATATTCACCTTTTCTCGAGGTACATGCAGGCCTATCACTGCCTATATGCGTCCTAACCTTTACATTCGACACAGTGCCTATTTACAAGTTATACTGAGGTGATATGGGCCTATACAAGGCAATTACATCTACACAATGCCTTTGAATGTATGACATTACATCAGGGAGATAACATCTCTCCGAGTATGTCAGTCAGTTATGCAGACCTGAACAGGGGGTGCAGTTTGAAATGGTCGGGGTAATTTAAATATTTATGCTAGGAATATAATGGAGAATACATGTATAGCGTATAAGTCAATACTTTGAATAAGACCTAAAAATCAACTGCCATTATTATCACACATATGTGATATTTTTTTCAGCGTATGGATATGGTTTTGAAATGAGGACGGAGGGGTTATTTGGATTATGTTAAAGTTTAACACTATACGTTTACCCACTTAGTGCTGCATTTAAGGCGAGACCGCCATACTGAGTGCAAGCTACATACCGCAACATCAATAAAAATCATCGCAAATCTCATTCTTTATTTGTTTCTGAGCCAAATTTTGCTGTCACGCACGTCACGTATAACATCAGACAGACCTGTAAAATGAGGGATATACATATTATATCTGCATTGCGGTATTACTGGCTTTCTTGTCGTAGGCACTCGTGGGTGCTTTTGATCACTTCCTATTGTTGTTGTCATACGATGGAGTGACGAATATCCTAGGAAAGTTCGCACAAGCTATTTCCTTGCGTTTAATACCAAAGCGAAACACATACAGTGGCATCTCGTTTCTCGTTATAGAGAACAATGATATAACTAAATCTTGTTATATCGATCACATCTTTCCGATCCGAAAGTTAAAATTTACGTTGTAAGTTTGCTGCTTTTGCAACCCTGATATAACAAACTTTCGATATAACGAAGTAATTTGCCTGGTCCCAAGCAGGTTGTTTGAACGAGAGTCTTCTGTACTCAAAATGAGATAATCTCGTTCGCAGCTCACCAGAAACAACGCAAAAGATCACTTTCCTCCTTACAGGACGTGTCTGTGGAATTTCAAGATCAGTAATTATCTAGAATTTGAAAACAGATTAGATACTAACTTGTTGTCTCTGTGTGAAGCTTAATTACTTCAGTAGTATTTTGTTTAATATGTTATCTACTAGTCTATGAAACTATCTGCATGAGACTATAGTGCTTAAAATTTGTCACAGTGACACACATTACGCGTCATACATGATAAACCCCCTTGTAAGGCAAGGACTGAAGGTACACTGAGAAGTAAGGTAACAGGTAGATTATCAATTTAGCTCTAACAGTTACTATAAGTCCAGCAAATTAAATTTCTAGTTCCTATGCCTTGCCTAAAGCCCTTCCTTCTATAAACCATATTATACAACGTTATTTTAGGCACGAAAAGGAGGCGCGGATGAAGTTACTGTAGTCCGCGAGGTTTGAAAATACGACGAACAGAAAGACAAAGTCGGGCGGGAGTGATGAAGAAATTACAAAGGACATCGTTAAACGTATCGGGACAGATGCATAAAGGAAAATGACTTAATATCTTTTTTGTAAGTTCACGATTCGCGGGTATAAAGAGTAGTATTTGACACGCAAGAAACCAACGTCATATGCAGACACGGTTCACGGCCAAAACACCCGTCCGTCTGCGTAAGACAGTCCGAGCAGAAATTGACTTTGAAATACGCGGGACAATGCGAGACATAGTTCAAGAATTCGTTATGAAAATAACGGGCTCGTAGCGGCCAACACTTTGTAGTTCCCCCCGCCCTTTCGGTGACACCACCGCTCGGCTTCGCGTTTCATGCGATTCAATATTCCATATCAAAATGCCATCCCTCCCGTCATCATTATTTAAAGTACCAATCGTGACGATTCAAGCAGAAGAACGGGCATTGATTTATCGACAGAAACTCTCGCAATATCGTTATTGTTCAAGCGAGTAACACGGGGGCGGGTTCTACAATTTTCGCCGATATAACAACGACCGAAATAATACTATCTTTAGAACAATTGATGCCGTGTTATTATATTTCCAGCGCACTTGCCTTGAGAATGTTTACAGGGGCTAAGGCCATGACGTCGCGAAGCTTTGTTTGAGAGGGGCAGCTGAAATTAACCTTGGATGTAATTTTGTCATGACATCTCTTTCACAAATAAAGACACTTGTACCTCTCACCCGCCCACAGATAACTGGATTATGACGTTACTTATTGTATAATGTCATCAATTATTCACCAGTCAATCAATGTCTGTACACATATACAACGCATGGATCAAAAACGCCAAACCAGGTTACGCGTTAATGTATTTATTGATTAATTTATGTATTTATTAATGAAGTAATCAAGCACTTTGCCCAGCTCCACATACTTTATCTGGCCGCAGATTAATAATTGATATCTTCAATGATCTATTATGGAGTTGTATGTGTGTCTATTGAATGGAATTTGAAAAAAAATATATACGCCAAACAATCTGCAAAGTAGTAGAAACAATGTGCCACGCCTACTCTTGAACGATGGTCAATTTCCAGAAACATGCATCCGTTGGATGACGCCGTATACCGTATAATCTGATAATGTGGGTCCCATTGTGCAAAACTGATCAATATCATTACAGTAAAGGCGAGCTAGTAATCTAGTTCACGCGTATTTTCCATCTTTATCGGAGGAAAAAGAGTTTTATAATGCTGACGTACACTTCACACGTCATAGCTTAGTTTAACTTCCAAATAAGTTCAATTGTACAGCTCTGTACCACAACAAACGAACCCAAATGTTGGTTCTGCACAAGTACGACATAACTCGTTCACAATTCGTCTTTTGAAAGACTGAAATCAGGCGTAATTATATAAGTAGTGTCCGTGTGTACCTACCCTCGTTGGATTGTAAATAGGACGAGTCAGTTTTGTTTTCTTGCTTGCTGACCGCATCTTCGAACTGAGCTATACGCAAGCTGTTTCTCCCGTTTTTGTTTTTTATTTATTAAGTCCCCGTCTAAGTTTCATCTTCGGATAGTGTAGCCATACCACAAACTGTTTATTCTGATAACACCCTCGTCCTTCTTCGGTACTTAAAGTCAACACTTGTGCGGCCTTATACCGCGGCGAATCGGTGCGAAGGAGTTAAACGTTCTTTTAACTTCCGAGATGCAGTGAGTGTAGCTGAACTGTGCGGTAAAGTGCCACGTATCCGAATACGCATTCATTTTTGAAGGTATTTTTGTCCGTTATCTGTGTTTGGCTCGTTGTTTGTGAGCTTGCATCTTTTTAGAAATCGTTATCAGTCTTGTATTTTACATAATTATGTAGTCAGTCCCTGGAAAAGACCTCACTATCGCATCCTTTTCTGTAGTTAATAAATGTATACCTGATTAGACGACGAAAACAATGAATCAAAACGTGCTCTCACTTTTCACAAGAGAGAAAAATAAAATGTAAGAATGAATACTAAATTGAATACAGTTTTTTAAAGTTTTTTTCATTCTCCTCAGGTGGTTTACGGAAGTTCCCATGCAGTGGTTCTCGATTTTGATAGAATTAGTTGTCGAGGGGTCTTTAGTGTTCTGGCTCGTGAGTGATGATTGATAGGCCTATGCTTTTGTTGTTTATTTGTCTTAGTGTTTGTTTTTAATTTAAAGGGAAAGGAGCCAGCAACTAACAGGCATAAGGAATAAAATTGACATTGTGATTATTGTGAGAATCATGGTACATGGTGGTAAAGACAGCCTAAATAAGGGGTACTGTGGGATACTCACCCTCAGCAAGGCCCTATAAATGAGTTCATTTGTGTTTATTTTACGTCTGTGCAAGTTTTATCCCGGGATAAAACTTGAAGAAACAGCTATAGGCCTAGGGGGAGGGGCTTATCGATTCAAACAGTGCATGCATTGCCACGGCGCGACTGACGCACGTCGGGTGGCATGCATCGGTCATGCATGGTCAACTCCAAACCAAATCACGCGCGATCTGATTGGTTGGCAAGAACTTAAATTTTCTTCTTAACTTATGCCTGTTAGTTGCTGGCTCCTTCTCCCTGTAAGCAGGCGTGTATAAAATCCCGCCAAACCTGTCTCAGCGGCTACCTCTTCATAACAGACAACCTGTCTGTAGTGGCCATTAAAATGATAAATTATGTGCTAGACCTAGGCCTACATATACTAGCCACCTGTCTGAAAAAAAAAAAACATTTTTGTTTTCCTTGGATAGCCACTATAGACATGTTTCACTGTATAATCAATGCAAAGTTTATTAGGCCATGTGTAACAAATCAAGACACATTCATAATGGGCATTATTATAGCATATACATGTACGTTTACTTTGCGTTATACATTCGATATATAAGTAAGTGGTTCGGATAGAGGACGCAGCACTGTACTTCCCTATGTTATTTGTAAGTGACAATAGAGACAATCAGTAAGGTCAACGCCAGCTCGCTTTACGTACTCGTAACACGATTCTCGAATACAACCCACACAACTCCTCACATCAGACGCCAAAACACCGGCCGTTTGTTGAAACCTCGGTTACTTAAGTGTGAGGCAGACCCATCACAAAGTAGAGAAGAGGTTGAACAACTTATTCTGAATATGCATCACGCCTTGTTTTTAGGACAGAAGAGATAATGTTCGGTTTAAGGTCAGACTTAAGAGCAAGGGGCCTTAGTTTCAACCTATTTTGAAAGTCAACTATGGGGGTCTCAAAGAGTAATAATGATAGTTCTGTTCAGCCAACTAGGATATTTTCATCTGTTCTATCTATCTATCTATCTATCTATCTATCTATCTATCTATCTATCTATCTATCTATCTTTCTACATGTATATATGAACTATCGATCTATCAATCCGTCTATCTATCTATCTATCTATCTATCTATCTATCTATCTAT
>JZLH01S0001773.1:11605-21686 GCA_001188425.1 Eucidaris tribuloides
ATGTGTGTGTGTGTGTGTGTGTGTGTGTGTGTGTGTGTGTGTGTGTGTGTGTGTGTGTGTGTGTGTGTGTGTGTGTGTGTGTGTGTGTGTGTGTGTGTGTGTGTGTGTGTGTGTGTGTGTGTGTGTGTGTGTGTTTGTGTGTGTGCATGGAGCTGTGTGTATGTGTATGATTTGTGTGTTTGTGTGCTTGTGTGTATGTGCGTGTTTTACTTCTATGCCTACCTTTCTTAATAGTGTAGGCATATTCTATGGTGCAGTTATACGAAATATGACATCAGTAGCGCGTATGAGAATGGGCTCCTTTTCAAATTTTGATGCCAATAGAAAAAAGGGTGATTTCATTGGTTGTTCATAATACACGTAAACTAAATGATCACATACTGGAACGAAGAATGTTGAAAGACCGCGAGTCGAAACTAAAAGGACAAAGCTATAAATGATATTTGTAATGTTGCATAACAATTCATCTATGTTTTTTATTTTTTTTTATTTTGTCTTGTGTTGGCATACTACACTTCAAATTATTGTATAAAGTAATCCGTGAGCGAGCGCAGCGAGCGAGCGGTTTAGGAAAATTCTGAATCATTTGTCGAGAAAAACGCTTAAATGCGAACTCTGAGTATCGTTACAAAAAACAAACCTACCTGCAATGGTGTTTCAAAATGCTGATTTTCATCTTGAGGATTGGTCCTATATCGTAATTGGCAAGCATACAGTAATTACCCACTGTCCTCAGTTTATATGCATTTGCCACAAATAAAGCATATTTTGATTTCTGAAACATTTGATACGCCATCAATGGAGAGTGTACTTTACAGAGAGAGATAGGGGTGGGGACTTGCGATAAAGTCAGACTTTTTATAACGACTGTTGGCAGATCTCTGATATTCGGCTCATTACATTCAGTCACAATCAAAAGTGGGTCAATTTTGATGTGCACTATATGAAGGTTTAAGAAATAAACACATATCTAATGATACATGGTATAACTAAACTCAACTTATAATATTACATGATCCTCGTATAACGAGGTGATGCGAAAAGATGAAATAGATTGGTTGACAAAGAAACAGGAACGAAACGAAGCTTAGGAATATATCAAAGAACATTTAGTGTACAACATAAAGCATACCCCCTAATATTGTTGTACTCAGTAGTTAGCTCATTTTAATGAACAGTCACAGTTGGAAATAATTATGAAAATATCGATTCCATTGGCGAAAATTGTGATTATTATATACATAGATTGCGAAATGTGTGTTATTTAATGAAGGCGAAAAAACAGGTTAGTAATATAAGTTTCTCTGTATCATGTGTACATGCTATCAGAGAGTCACTGCAAGGACATAAGTGTTATAAATGGTTGTTCCGTTTAACTGCAAAAAGATAGTAACGGTGATGGAAAATATGATAATAAAATACAAAAAGTACGAAATCTGCATCAATTCATTTATAGATTTTTTTTTTACATTAATATAAGCCTCTTTGACCTATGATCAAATTTCATTTGGGGGGTCACGCGCACCCCCAAAACCCCCCATCTGTACGCCAGTGCCTGTATCTGTCTGTCTGTGTGTTCGCGTGTTGTGTTTATATGTTTGTCTGTTGTGCATGTCTGATAATCGTACAATGCTCCTGTAATTTGTTCTTGAAATCATCACATATACATGTAATGTTTGCTAATAATTTTAAATAACATAAAATCTACATTGATGACTTGATAACATTTATAGCAATCTGTATGGAAAGGCACTCAATATCTTTGGAAAATAATCAATCATGAAGCCCTTTTACGTCACTAGACAGTTTTGTGATTAGGACGCCAGCCTATCTTGGGTTGTATATGTCAATTCGTCAACTCAATAATACGATTGCTATAATTGTTATTTGCATCCCGTGTAATTTCACTGCAATATTGGTTTATATGACAACATCATGACATTATCCATGAGCAAATAACCCATGTTCTGAGGATTTTCGAAAGTAATAAATCAATTCTGGATGTCTCTTGAAACAGAAGATAGTGCACGGTGCGGAAAATAGCGCACGGTAACCATGACATGTTTCACAGTACGAGTGTGCCGTCGAGAATGCTCAAGTCCAATATTACTCCACTACGATAATGGTGTGTGTGACACTTTTGACATTTTCATGAACATTATTACCAATGTTTGGGGTTCTCAAAAGTAATTTATCAATTCAAAATGACTCTTATAGCAGTAACCATGATACGGGAGTGTTGCCGAGTACCACTAAACTTTGATTTATATCCCCCATTCTCCCGTTTATGGAGCAATATACATGATATAAGTTAAATCAATATAATACATCACATGTATCAATACCTCATGAGAAGATGAAAATCCCTTGCATTTCTTTCTCACTGTGCACGTCCGGGTTTCTAAGCAGGCATAAACTAAGTGATTCTCCTATCTTAAGTGAAGTTTACTTTCGTTGCTAATGACAAACCTTGAAAAGTCTATTTTTTGTTTTACTTTCGTTGTTTTACTTTCGTTGCTAATGACAAACCTTGAAAAGTCTATTTTTTTGTTTTACTATGAAATTTGTCTTTTACGAGATACCGTAGGTTGTTTTCCAGCTACCGTAGAGCGCGTTTGGAACTTATGTTAATCTATGCAAATGTGCACGTGGTTGCAGACGCCATGTTTCTTTCCTTTGGGAAAGACGTTTTGGAGACGAAAGTCTTACTATGTTGAAACTACGTAGCTGGGAAATGCCGCCACAGAAGTAAGTGTAACAATGAAATATCAGACTTCCCATATGTGTTGAATTATAAATGTATTTCTGTCAAGTTTAAAGGGAGAAGGCGCCAACAACTAACAGGCATAAGTTAAGAATAAAAATGACATTGTGAGTATTGTGAGAATTATGGTACATGAGTGACAAAGCAGCCTAAATAAGGGGTACTGTGTGATACTCACCCTCATCAAGGCCATATAAATTAGTTAATTTGTGTTTATTTTACGTCTTTGTAAGTTTTACCCTAAGACAAAACTTGCAGAAACAGCTATAGGGGGAGGAGCTTATCAATTCAAACAGTGCATACGTTACCACGGTGCGGCTAACACACGTCGCGTGGCATGCATTGGTCACGCATGGTCAGCTCCTTGCAGTGCACGTGCAATCTGATTGGTTGGCAAGAACTCAAATTATTTTCTTAACTTTATGTCCTGTTAGTTGCTGGCGCCTTCTCCCTTTTAAAGAGAAAAAGTTGAAATTACGAAGTCAAGTTTCAAAAGCATGGTGTATAAATCGCTACACACAGCTGTGTAATGAATCGGCGTATGACTCGCCACGTATAAAACGGTGTAGCGACGTGTAAGTGATATGATATGGAAGTGAAGTGATAAGTTAGCTCAAAGAAGAGCCAATTGTCATTCGGTTATGAAGAGTGATGGTTTTTTTGATGACAATATTGATTAGTGGCGATTATAAGCCATATAGTGACACTGAAATGAGAAAGGTGATTTTCTGATAGACAACCACAAGTTGGTTTGTATATATGCAAATGAGGAATGTCATTATTGAGTGGGGATTTTGAGTTTACAGTGTAAACAAAGAAATATGAGTGTATTCTGAACACATATTTATTGAAGGTGTTGTCATGGTGTTGAACTATAAAAATAGGTTTTGACAATATTTCAGTTTGGTTCCAATACAATTTACAAATAAAAGGGAGCCTAAGTGTGAGATGTGTTTGTGTTAAATCAAGGTCACGAAGAGGTCATGCAGAATTATACAGTTCATTATCATAAGCTTATACAGCTGTCATGAACTAGTTCAGGGTCTGGCTATACATGTATAGGGCATAAGCCTGTTTTGACATGAAGGTCAATTTAAGGTCATACATATTAACTTGTGAGAATTTATAAAGCTTGAGTTAGGGAGTAATGGTCGGAATGCTTGATATATCAGTATCAGTTTATTTTGAGCCACTAAGGTGGAGCGTGACTAGGAGGTAGGAACTTATGTCCGTTCGTCAGCTAGTCTGTCGTACGTACGTTGTACGTTTGTCGCATGTCCGTCATACGTCTGTCGTAAGTCCGTCCTATCGTGTTGTCGGTATATCCGTCATGCGTTTGTCGTATGTCTGTAACACACATAAAACCTAAATAACTTGGTGACCATTTGTCCGTTCATAGGCAAATTTGGATAATGTATGTTGTTACAGAACCTCAAAAGGTCAAATGTAAGTCAAAGGTCAAATGTAGGTCAAAGGTCACATTTAGTCAAATATCAATAAGGCGAGATAATGGGTTATAACCTTGTCTTATTTATGAAGCTCTCGTGGTCGGTTTTGTTTAATTGTCAACTCGTACTTTGTGTGTAATATTTGCTTAGTCTTATTCAAGAACGATATGATATTTACGATACGATACAATATTTGAATTTAATTCTGTTAGCATGTGCTGAGTTAACAGAAGCATTCCTTGATAGGAACAGTTGAGTAGGAATGAAGCATGTTTGGTTTTAATTCATCTTATTCGATTTAGGGGAAATTCAAAGCATAGTGAAAAGGGGAATTTTCCGGATTAATTTACTGATCGGTTTTGACATAGTGGCAATGTGAGTAAAGTACATGCAAATGTACTTTTACGTTATCTAGTCTTGTTCAAAGTCTTTCGTGAAAATAAAGGCTTCATCATATCAATCATTCTTATAAAGGTGAGGGACTATGACTTTAAATTATATTCTACAAACAAAAGATACAATGTGACACACAGTGTTTGGATATAACATCAATCATTTATTGGTGCAAACGTTGAATGTGTATTTATGATCCGTTCATTTCTGCTTGATTTACAGATTGAATAAAACAATTGCAGCTTGAATTTTCGAGCGCTACTTATGCAATTCCAAAGCGGTATTCCCGGTTCTGAATTCTTCTAGCTTCAGTGATCCAATGACTCTTTTAGCAGTAACCATGATACAGTATGTTGTAGGAGTGTTGCCGAGTACCACTAAACTTTGATTTATATCCCCCATTCTCCCGTCTATGGAGCAATATACGTTAAATCAATATAATACATCACATGTATCAGAACCTCATGAGAAGATGAAAATCCCTTGCATTTCTTTCTCACTGTGCATGTCGGGGTTTCTAAGCAGGCATGAACCTATTTTAAGTGAAGTTTACTTTCGTTGCTAATGTTTGTAATCACATCTTATATCTATCATACGTTGTAAAACAAAGCTTACAGACATTCTTTATGAACCTTTTCCATAGTTTATTGAAGTTTGTCGTATCGTATAATTTAGATCATGATCGCAAATAACATATTTTATTTTGACCCCTTGAGTTCGCTACTGTATGTATTGGAGGGAAACAATTAGAGACGATGAAATTTCCCCTAATTTGTTGACGGTGAAGGTATTATAAACGTATAAATCGTAGGTTTTCTTGACAGAAGAAAAGATCGACACATCATACCTCTTTTCTCCATCTTTACTAGTAAAACAATTTGTAATTTATGGAACACAGGTACCCTGTATGTTTTAATTGCTAAACAAACTTTTTACAGTGTTTGCTTAAAATAATCCTTAGCGTTTATTTTATAGGCTTATTGAAGCCAGTCGTCTCTGAGTGTAGATGTGCAAGCTGGTGTGATAGCCTGGTGGTTAGAGCGTCCGCCGGAAGGTCGCTGGTTCGAGCCCCGACCGGGTCATACTCAAGACTTTTCAAGATGGTATACCTTCTGCTTTCTAGCCAAGCGCTCGGCATTCTGGAACAGAAAAGGGTATTAATAACATGTGTTATGCAGGGCCCGCTTGTATCGCAGTCTATTTGACTGAAGTAGATACTCTGGGTAAATAAGACGTTAGTAGTAGTAGAAGTAGTAGTAGTAGCTGTAGTAGCAGTAGTAGAAGTAGTAGTAGTAGCAGTAGTAGCAGTAGTAGTAGTAGTAGCAGTAGTAGTAGTAGTAGTAGTAGTAGTAGTAGTAGTAGTAGTAGTAGTAGTAGTAGTAGTAGTAGTAGCAGTAGAGCGAGTAGTAGTAGTAGTAGTAGTAGTAGTAGTAGTAGTAGTAGTAGCAGACGAGTAGTAGTAGTAGTAGTAGTAGTAGTAGTAGTAGTAGTAGTAGTAGTAGTAGTAGTAGTAGTAGTAGTGGTAGTAGTAGTAGTAGTAGAAGTAGTAGTAGTAGTAGTAGTAGTAGTAGTAGTAGTATGGTGCAACCCCAAAATTTCAAACTTCTGTTAAACACACCAGTAGTAACATTTTTAATTATATAATTGACGTGGTGACTCTTTCCCTGCGATGGAAAATAATTTAAAACATGTGATATATACTCTTATGAGTTTGGTAATTTACCAGCATTTATTGATAAACTCTTGAGACATGTTGAGAATTAAGAGCTACGGTAATACCGTTCGCGAGCACACTCAAGGATGACAAAAAAAAGTATGATAAGAGGTTGTGAGTGGAGCGTTATGTCTGCAATTTAATAACAGGCCACTCATCAATGGAAAAATAATACGTTTATTCTAGAGTTCTTGAGGCTATAGTATGTTTCCGTCTGAAATGAAATTGTCGACGCTTACAGATAGAGCAACATGTTACAGGCAATAATCGAACCTGCTTATTTATTTATTTATTTATTTATTTATTTATTTATTTATTTATTTATTTATTTATTTATTTATTTATTTATTTATTTATTTATTTATTTATTTATTTATTTATTTATTTATTCACTCTTCTTTAGGCAGGGGAGCGCTTTCAGTTTTGCAACTGTTCTACCAAGGGGTCCTGCACACAAGTCACAAACATGGAACTGTAAAACGACAACAACAAAAAAACTTGCAGTATGACAATTAACAATTTTGACAACACAACAAAATCACATTAAACTTAATTAAGAATAACACTTACTGAATCAAAATTAACATAAATTAGATTGAATTAAGCTACATATCTACATGTAAGATACTAGTATACTCTTATTAGTCTGATAATATACCAGCATTTATTGATAAACTCTTGAGACACTTTGAGAATTAAAAGCAATGATAATACCGTTCGCGAGCACACTCGAGAATAAAAAAAATATACATGGTAAGAGGTTGTGAGTGGAGCATGCTATCTGCAATTTAATAACAAGCCACTCATCAATGGAGAAATAATACGTTTATTCTAGAGTTCTTGAGGCTATAGTATGTTTCCGTCTGAAATGAAATTGTCGACGCTTACGGTGAAGCAACGTGTTACAGGCGATAATCGAATCTGCTTACACTGAGTAACGAGTCCAAATAGATGACTTTTAGGCATGTGCAGAACTAAACTAAGAATCTATACTTGACCCAGAAACAGAAGCGCTTTAGGGTTGGACTGCCTGACGTTCGGTGGAAAAAAATAACCATCTGGTGACAAACTTCATTTGGTGATACGCAGATGTTTCTTACAAAAATCGTATTATGAAGGTTAATCATTGACTGGTAGTAATGTAGGCTGTAAAAATAAAATGACGGGGATGTGAATTAATATCTTCTCTTTGCTGAGAGCAATTTATTGTAAAAAATAATATCGACATCATCTTGGAACAGTCAAAGGTTTGTAATTGAGCGTTGATGTTCTCAGGATGTACTGTTCATAACTTTAAAGTTATTGTGAAGTATTTTTACAGAATTTGACTCCTGTAAAAATACTTCACAATAACTTTAAAGTTATGGACAGTACATCCTGAGAACATCAACGCTCATTTTGTACAGGGTTTTAGACAATGAGCAAAATCTGACACCTGAATCCAAAAAATGAGCATGAATTTCATAAGACTGATTTATGTTATCATATTCCAACCACCTCAAACAAAACTAGCCTCTGTTCAATTATAACACATATTCAATGTGTTATAAATAGTGTTGTTACAAATGGTGTGAACAGTAAGGTAATAATGTTTGTTCAGCTTGTTTTATGTTATGTTATGTCACGTTAGGTCATAAAATGATATCATGTTATGTTATCCTACGCTAGCTGGAAGGAAATGTATCATATTTATAGTTTATGTCGTGAAAGAGTCCACACCGCATGTTATGTGATGTTTTGTAATGCAAGTTTTGTTTTGTTGTTATATTCTTGTATTTGTGTTTATTTCACCTGTTGGTGGAAAGAATTAAACCGTTTTTGGTAGGTTTGATGATCTTTTCTGATGTTTGACGTGGCAATACCATACTTTAAGAATGATTGATTAAAAATTCGTATGATCGACTTTAGATTTAAAGCCAAATTCTAATTTTAATTTAAAGCCAAAGCAATGTTTTGCATTGGGGGGACTACCTACCTCTAACGTCTTATTTGAATTGAGGATGTTCTGTGATTCAGAGTTATGTTTGTAGTATCAAAGATTCGTTAATCATTGCTTATATGGAAATGGTAATTCTGATCATTTCAAATATTCGGGAATTGAGTATTAAAAACTTGTTCTTACTGGATTTTCGGATTAATGGCCTACGGTATAGGTCTATGATCACAATATTACTGCGATTGGATAAACAAGCTTTTGAAATACGTATAATGCACCAGATTTAACTTATATCCACGGCTAAATCTGCTCAGTTTAAAAATTTTACATGTGTCCCTACATTTGTAAAATTATTTATTTATTGATTATTGATTATTCATTTTTCCTGGACTGAGTATGCTGCAAAAACTGGGGTGTTAAATTTAACACCCATGATATTGAACAATATATATACGAGGCGTGAGGTCAAATTTTTAAACCACTGGTGTTATTTTAACACCAAACGAATTATTTCAAACACCAAGAGCATTGGCTTTAACGCCCAACACACTAAAAACTAAAGGTGCGTACAAGGTGCAACTTTGCGGAAATAGGTGCAGAGCAATTTCTCCCGCGGTATTCGAGCAATTCTGCACCTTTCATGGCAGAGCACTCGCCCCACTCCATTATGTTTGCAAGTTTGCACCTTTTAGGTGCAAATTTATGCAAATTTATGAATGTTTTCTCTTCCGAAGCCTGGTGTGAGCTATTTCTATCATCTGTTTCTATGAAAACAATTTCAATACAGAAAATGCAACTTGCATACATTACACTATTTTCTATGTCGGACAAGCCCAGCCGAGCTTTCAGGTTGTCAAAAACAACCTTTGTTTTAAAAGTATACATGGAATTTGAATATATTACGAAAACGGTCTATAGGTCCAAAGTTCGCACCTTAAAAGGATGAAAATAATGCACCTTCGGCTTCAACACTATATAGCCTAATTATGTGAAAATACACACCTTCACGGCCATCGTGATGGCCAAGTGGATAGAGCGTCCGCCTCACGTGCGGAAAGTCGCAGGTTCGAGCCCCGGTAAGGTCATATTTGTACGAGTTTTTAAATATTTGTAAATGTTAATTGATTAAGTGTATTATTATAGCACTGGAATGAACGTAAATTGCGGTTCACACACAAAAACACACAGTTCGCAGTAAAAAAAAAAAACTTTTTATTTTCTATGGTGCAATTTTGCACCTTTCGTGTGCAACTTTGTACCTTTCAGAAAGGTGCAACCTTGCACCTTTCAGAAAGGTGCAAAGTTGCACTTTTAAAGGTGCTCCCAGTGTGACATTCGTCTGCACCTTTAAAGGTGCAAAGTTGAGCTTATTTTTCTTACTGTAGTGTGAAGGGTGTTGAAAAAATCAACACTTTCCCGGTATTCATATCATGCAACACCCTTGGTGTTCAATTTAGCACCCCAATTTTGCAGTGTTGTGCTCTTTAATGGATTGTGAACCTGACGGTAACTTTACAGTAGCCACAACACATTCTGGAAGTAAAAGTTGCCCAGCAGTATAAAGACGTGACAATGACAAAAATTTGACCAGATTGCTTTTACCATCTCGAAGCCCTTTCTTAATACCGTGCTGTCGCCATGGTGACTGTATTTACGTACATATCTCGGGTAATTGTTATATTGTGGCTGACGGTGTCAAACGGATACGAGAATAGATTATCTAAACCTTTCATCACATCGACAATCAATCATTCATTTGATCAATCAACCTATCAATTCAAGTTTAGCCACCGTCATCGAAGTTAAGTATCAATTGTTCGGCAGAA
>JZLH01S0001773.1:37381-57480 GCA_001188425.1 Eucidaris tribuloides
AAGTGGATTTAGGTACAAATCCATTATTTGTTATCAAATAGTACTTTGAATTTTGTAATTTTATATTCAAACCTTGGAAAATTTAACAAAGTTAACGTAATTTGAATTTTAAACCCTAAAAAATAATTACAATGTGTTTTCGAAAATCAAATTCAGTCAAGCGTGTCCCAAAGGGGATCCAGTTGGGGTAACTGGAACACCGTGTAAATAATTACCTCTTTACATGCTAATTTGCATAATTTCTCTGAATTTCGCTATTACTTCCCATTTGTGCATTTCATTTTATTATAATAACAAACACATTTTCGTTTTTTTCTGTGACTTCAAGAAATAAATTCAAAGATTTAGCTTTTATAACCCTTAATTAGTATTATTTTATCAACTATGTCTCCTTTTGATGGTTGGTATCAAAATGTGACATTATCTGATCAATTCATGCGCAGGTAACCCAGTTTTTTGGTATGAAACGAAAGCAAACATATGGGCGTTGGAATAGTGGGACACTCGGGAGTCAGTATATTGCCAGATTTTATTCTTGATTGAGGCCAATATAGATTGTCCGTGTTACCCACTGTTTCCACTTACCCCAATTTTACCCTATATATATCTTACGAGTGACATATAAAGTTTTGTGTCTAGGGAGTTTATTTTGTCTATCTAAACACTTGTCAGATATCTCAGATAGCAAAATTCGACATTTTCTTAATGGGACTTCACAATGTTATTAATATACATAGAGTCTTTAATCATAGCTGAATCGTCTATTAAAGAATCTAACAGTATCTCTCATGCAATGATGTTTACTTTATATTAGTTAAATCTCGTATATTCCAATCATTTGCCAAATTTTCCTTGTAATTTTCACTGTCCTCTTTCTGTGGACGTTATTCTTTCTTTCAAAGTACAGTATTCATAATCCTTTCCTTGAAATGGGTTGGATCTTAGAGAGCTAATGGGTTGAAATATTAAAAGTATGTACGGGACACGAACTAAAGCAGAACTTAGCGTTCCCTAATTTCTACTTTCTTTACCTGAACTTTTTAAATAATAGATTGATTTAGGAATGTTAACATGAAAATGGGTATTTTCAGGTCACCTAAATGCGCACAAAGGGTCATTAAATGCATGGACATTGAAAAAAGAAACGGACTTGTCCTTTTCGTGTAATCTCGGGGGATGTAATACGCGTCGCCTCCTTTATTATTATATTCAACTTGAGTTGAATGTAATCTTGGAAACTAAGGTGAATGACTCCGCCATTATTCGTCATTGCATCACTATTATTCAATATTATGGTAATCCCATTAGTTAAGCAGCTTCGCTTCGTACTTTAAATGTTAACATGACATTCTCCTTTTTGCATGAATTGGTATGTTTCCAGCAAATCAACAAATCTGCAGAATCCGCATCATATTTTTGGGGGAAAAAATACCGGTACTTTACATTTCAGTACCTTGCGATTCTCTTATATTATGTTGAAAGGGATTCCTCTTAAGTAGCGTACTAGTTTCAAGAGTGGGGGCACTGAATAAAGCAATATTTACCAGGAATCATATTAAATGTATTCTTCATGTTGGGTTAACAGATTAATTGGAATGCACATACTCGTGCCTCTGATGTAAATTGCGGCATTTAGGAATTTTAAGTCTGCCACAGCGTATGTTGTTTTCCGACTACCATTCTTTTCAATTACTATTTATCTTACCATTCCTATTAGAGTGACAGTATGGTAATATCATAAATTGGAGACAGTGCTCTCATTAACATTTAATATTCAGTTATTACCACTCACAAAATATAATGTATTTATTGTCATTGTGGTATTCATGTCTTTGTGTCAACTTACTTTTATCAGACATTCGCTTTACATCAATTTGAAATTAAGCTCTTTTAGGCCTATAATGTGAAAACGATGTCACCTAATTTATACGAAGGCACCTTAAAGCGATAGTAACACTTGTTCTTCATTTAAGGCATAGTATAATATTATTTCCATTTTAAATTCCCCATCCATGTACTATTGTCTTTGATAAGGTCAAAAAATGAAGCCTAAAAAAATTACAATGCAAAATCATCGTTATTTGCTTTCAAAAAGTAAAAAAAAAAATCATTAGAGACCACTCCCAGTTTCCCACCAGACTGCCGTTTACAGATTTTCATCGCCGAGAATAATTCATGTGCCGATTTCTATCTGTACATATTTTACAAGTGACAGCATAACTGTCTAAACTTTTTATAAATGATTATGATAGTTTCAGTCGTTGAAAGTATACTTTTTGGATATAAAGTTTCACAGGCTGTTGAATGAGGTGAGGTGATACCGGTGTAACATGCAACGTTATACCGGTACTATGAACAGTACACACACACACACACACACCACCACCACACACACACACACACCACACCACACACCACACACACACACACACACACACCACACACACACCACACAGCACACACACACACACACACACACACACACACACATACGCCACACAAACATACACACACAGCAGGCACGCACACACACCACACACACACACATACACAGCACACACCACAACACACACACACACACACACAACACGGCACACACACACACACACACACACACACACACCACACACACACACACACACACACACAACACACCACACACACACTTGCAATTATATGCAGATGATACTGTTACACTGCTTTCAGATAAATCGCCAAAGTAATTGAATCGGCTCCTAAACAAAGATTTTAATAATTGTACACATGGATGTGCTCAAATCAGACTCAGTGTGAATGAAAGTAAAACTGTTATGTATGCTAATTGGTAATCGAACAAATGCTCCTTAAGTGTAATGAATTAAAATCAACCCTTATGTAAATCTACTCTTGAACACAGTACATTTTACTAATGCTTTTTTGGGGTCTAATTGTGACAATCAGTTTTGTAGTGGGATGTCCATATTGAAGTATGATTAAAAAGATTGGAATGGTAATTAAGTTACCTAGGAAGATTTGAGAAAATTTCTGTCGAATCAATTTTGAAACTTATTTATAATACAACTAATTTTGCCTTTATTCGAATTACGCAGACCTGATTTATGACTCGCGGCGCCCTGAAATATACCAGTTCACTACAAAAATTACAAAGCAGCTGAGCGAATAATTTTAAAATTGAATTATCAATGCAATATATCCTCTATACAAATTCACGGACTCTCTTCAATGGAATACATTGAAAGAAGACGATCAAAACATACCAAAGTGATGATGTTTAAAATATTACATGACTTCACTCCAATATACTTGAATGTCCAATTTTGAATCAATACGTCACAAATCGACCCGCTATTACTTAAATCTATGACTTCCAAAACCCAATTCCGAAGCACTAAAACGGACAATTTGCTATCGAGGAATTAATGAATATAATACTTTGCCCAAATAAAATAAAATTACTACCAAGTGTAATGTCATTCAAGAATAAAATCATGATAATGTTTCAAAAATCATTTGATGATACAATCATTATGATTATAACTCATGTGTAGTCATTTATAATTGTAGTAATAATAATGATATAATTTATTTTCAGGAATATGTAATTGGGGTACCTTTTTTTGGGGGGGGGGTAGGGGGGGTCGGTATTTACGTAGGGCCTTTAGAATTCGATGCTTTTGATAATTGTAATCATTTTAAGTTATAGTTGTATTGTAAATAGTAATTATTATCGTCTATTTGATTGTAGTGTGAGTTCATATTTATGTTATAAATTTGTATATTATTGTGCATTTTAACTCTGACCCCAGGGAAGAACAGTGGTGTCGATGAAGCACGCTGAATACGGGCTATCCAGCGTTTATTTATTCTTTGTTTTTATAATTCGGAAACAAATGTAAATACATACATTACATACATATTATATTACATACATACATCATACATACAGCATTACACACGCACGCGGCACACACACACACGCACGCACACATCACCACACAACACAATGTCACACACACACTGTCATACACACACATACAACACACACGATAATACAAACACACCATATTACCATAACACATACCATATGATACACACGCGCACACAACCCCTTCCCACACACACACAAACAACAAACAAACACAACATTGTTTCCAACATGTCGCGAGCATTGGAAAAACATTATTTATGTTACTTCTTCATCATCCTGCTCTTTCATATAAAGATAATCACACGACGGACGGAGCAAACTGTGATTGACGGGGACAATTGTGGCCCGTGTGTTTGCTTTGTGAAACTCTTTGTGGGACTTCGTATTACCGTTAGGCAATTCATGTATTTCCTTCTTTAGTTTAACCGTTGCATACGGATAATGATTTTTCCATTGGCGTTGGAAAAGTGGGGTGTGTTGCCCTCCCCTGGTTCAAACAGTGATGGGAGACATTCATGCCCTCGCCCGACTTTCTTTTGGGGGATCACTGATTGCCATATTACACATATTGAAACCTAATTATGGGTTCCCATTCGTCCTTATGACTTTGATATTTAGCGTTTATTTTACCCAGGGTAGGCCACTTTAGTCACAAAGGCTGGCTCTAACCAGCGGCCCTGCCCAGAAAACATAAATGTTCATTTATTCTACCTTTCCTCTGTTCTGAAATGCCGACTGCCCTGGCTAAAAAGCAGGAAAGCTACCATTTTTTAAAAAGTCTTTGTATGACCTGGCCGGTGGCTCGAACCAAGCGACCCTTTAGACGTTGAAGCTGGACGCCTCATAACCATTAGTGCCATCACGCCCGGTAATTAATTGTATCGTTACGAGTAATAGTTTAAAGGACATAGACTAACGATTGTGGAGCTTCCAATAAAAAAGGCAAACTGTGTTATACTGAGCTACCCATAGTAAAGTGCTTAAATGGACAAATATACATCCCAGAATACAAAAGTTTTGGAAAGTTATGCTGCCACTGCAAAGAACATTGCATGATGGCAATTTGCAACTGCGGTGGAGTAATAAATAGCCAAATCTACACACAGTAATTCTATAGGGAGGAAATGGCGATGCTGAATCCGGGTCCACATAAGATTAGTAGTTTTTCACTTTTTAAAAAGCACGAAATAATCATTTTGACATTACTATTTTTGTCAGGCTTCATGTTTATGCTTATATCGAAGGACACTATAGAGCATTATAAGGATCTATGATATTTACTGTAGCTGCACATTCTTTTTTAGATTGTGGTCATTTGTAGCCTGTGGCTTTTAACCCCGTCTTGTGATATGAGCGTACAAATTTGATGCTTCCCCCTCTTGCCTATCAGTCTTCCCCCATAACACGCACGCACACACACACAGACACACTTTTTCAGAGAAGCTGGTGGACACTTATCAGATGTGCTGGATGTATTCACTTTTTGTGAATTTACAGAGCAAAGGCTTAATCATGTTAAAATGAATTCGTCCGAGGTGGTTAGTCCGGGTCACGGCAAGGATCAGATCCAGGACATGCGTTTCTGTGAAGGAAATAAAAACAGAACTCTTGGATAAAAGATCTGTGTCCATAATAAGCACACCCTTAACTCTTAAGGGTGATCGAGCATTTTGAACAAGTTGACATTTTTGGGGCAACTTCTGGAGTTGCAGTGTCAATGTTGAAACAGCATTCAGATACACGGGCAAATGTTGATGGAAGTGTTGGTGAAACAAAAAGTCGCAGATAAAAGTATACCCTTATATAGCAAAATACAAATCTTATTTTAAATATTGTATAGAATTTCCGAACGTTATCAGTGAATTTTGTGGTTATTTAACAATTGGAAACACAGACTATAAACATAACACAGAGAATGCATATTTGTTCCAATTTCATCAGCAGGGAAAAACTCGCTGAAAAAATCTCAAATTGAAAAACATATCCACATGCAAAACTGATCAACTTTTGAGTGTGATTTCACGCGCTGTCTAATTCTACTATATGGAAAATAGAAATGGACATGAGCCACCTATTATTCGCTTCACTTCTTATTTTATTGCATTTATGAAGAAGACAATCTGCTGGCGGCCGGAACACTCATTAAGATGATCTAATATAAAGCTAGCACAGTAAATAAGCTAAACAATCATTTTTAATTGTAAAGAACTTCACATACACTCTTCTCCTTCTCACAAAAAGCCTTTAGGCTGAAAGTTGTGGGATACTTGCGTCGTGTTGACAATAAACAGCTCGGCAAAAATTAAAACTGACAACCACCAACGAAACGTTGCCTTAACTCGAATTTGATTTTTATACTAGATCCGCTGGTTGAAATAGTCTGACCGCCAAACCTGATTCTTATAATATCTAGTGAAAACTGAATATCACTGCCTTGGCATCAATAAAAGCTAACAATGGTAACAATTGAAGGGTCTGCAGTTGGGAGGACTTGCTGTCCGTGCATCCTCTGCTACGGTTGGCTCTCGTGACAACTTTCAAAACTAGTAAGTGAAACGTCCACTCCACGTGTCTTGAACACCGTAGCTCCCCATTTACAAACTACAACTTGAGAAAGGACCAATTTCAAATATATTTATAGCATGTGTTATACTTAAAAACAAAAAAAATTTACACTGTTTGAATCCCAACAGATTCAGTACTTGCCGGCCATCCCGCTTACCAAACAAACTTCGTGAAAGATTATAAGTTTCTGGTGAAGATTATTCACATTATCCTCTCAAAATCTCTATAATCTACATGTAAATATATTATCATTATGTATGTATATATTGTAAGTACGTATGTATGTATGTATGTATGTATGTATGTATGTATGTATGTATGTATGTATGTATGTGTCTATCTGCTTTTTTACCTATCTATCTCTTTATCTATCTATATGTATATTTATTTATATTCACATAGTCCATTTTATTTTGCTCGTAAACAATAACAAAGCAGTGTTAAAAAAGATTATTAATTGCACAATGATGATATATCATCCGTGGGTATGACTTGTACGAAACGCTTTCATAATAAGAAAGAGGACATTAATTTGTAACCTGACGAGGACGTACCGATTTAAAGTGTGTAGCACATTTAACCTCTTATAGACACGAGTTTTAAAGGCATCCTATAACAATGTTCCTACTTTTAAAAATTTGAGCTACATGATTCCCCATGCTACCAGTGTCTCTGATAAAGGCTAAGAAATGAAGCCCTGAAAAAATTTGCAGGTCAAAACGATAATTGTGTGCTTTTAAAAAGTGAAAATCATTGAGCGACCATTCCAGTTTTCAACCATAGACTGTGGTGCTGCTGCATTTTCGTCAGCTGACAATAATTCATGTGCTGATTTTGATATGTATACGAGTGACATCATAAATGTAGGAAGTTTTCTGTTCTAGGGAGCTTATTTCTCTATCTAAACACTGTAAGATATGTCAGATAGCAAAATTTGACATTTTCTTAATGGGACTTTCACAATGTTATAATATAACATAGAGTATTTAATCATAGCTGAATCGTCTATTAAAGATCTAACAGTATCTCTCATGCAATGATGTTTACTATTAATATTAGTTAAATCTCGTATATTCCTAATCATTTGCCAAATTTTCCTTGAATTTTCACTGTCCTCTTTCTGTGAACGTTATTCTTTCTTTCAAAGTACAGTATTCTAACGTCCTTTTCCCTTGAAATGGGTTGGATCTTAGAGAGCTAATGGGTTGAAATATTAAAAGTATGTACGGACACGAACTAAAGCAGAACTTAGCGTTCCCTAATTTCTACTTTCTTTTCCTGAACTTTTTAAATAATAGATTGATTCTAGGAATTGTTAACATGAAAATGGTAAATTTTCAGGTCACCTAAATGCGCACAAAGGGTCATTAAATGCATGGACATGAATAAAGAAACGACTTGTCCTTTTCGTGTAATCTCGGGGGATGTAATACGGTCGCATCCTTTATTATTTATATCAACTTGAGTTGAATGTAATCTTGGAAACTAAGGTGAATGACTCCGCCATTATTCGCCATTGCATCACTATTATTCAATATTATGGTAATCCCATTAGTTAAGCAGCTTCGCTTCGTACTTTAAATGTTAACATGACATTCTCCTTTTTGCATGAATTGGTATGTTTCCAGCAAATCAACAAATCTGCAGAATCCGCATCATTTTTGGGGGAAAAAATACCGGTACTTTACATTTCAGTACCTTGCGATTCTCTTAGTAATTATGTTGAAAGGGATGTCCTCTTAAGTACGTACTAGTTTCAAGAGTGGGAGCACTGAGATAAAGCAATATCTACCAGGAATCATATTAAATGTATTCTTCATGTTGGGTTAACAGATTAATTGGAATGCACATACTCGTGCCTCTGATGTAAAATTGCGGCCATTTTAGGGAATTTTAAGTTCTGCCCACACGTATGTTGTTTTCCGACTACCATTCTTTTCAATTACTATTTATCTTACCATTCCCTATAGAGTTGACAGTATGGTAATACATAAATTGGGGACAGTGCTCTCATTAACATTTAATATTCAGTTATTACCACTCACAAAATATAATGTATTTATTGTCATTGTGGTATTCATGTCTTGTGTCAACTTACTTTTATCAGACATTCGCTTTTACATCAATATTGAAATTAAGCTCTTTTAGGCCTATAATGTGAAAACGATGTCACCTATATTTATACGAAGGCACCTTAAAGGCTATAGTAACACTTGTCCTTCATTTAAGGCATAGTATAATATTATTTCCATTTTAAATTCCCCATGCTACTATTGTCTTTGATAAGGTCAAAAAATGAAGTCCTAAAAAAATTACAATGCAAAATCATCGTTATTTGCTTTCAAAAAGTAACAAAAAAATCATTGAGAGACCACTCCAGTGTTCCCCCACAGACTGCCGTGTTACAGAATTTTCATCGGCCGAGAATAATTCATGTGCCGATTTCTATCTGTACATATTTTACAAGTGACAGCATAACTGTCTAAACTTTTGTTTATAAATGATTATGATAGTTTCAGTCGTGAAAGTATACTTTTTGGATATAAAGTTTCACAGACTGTTGAATGAGGTGAGGTGATCCCGGTTGTAACATGTCAGGTATACCGCGTACTATGTAACATATCATACGCACACACACAACACACACAGACCCCACACACACACACACACACACACGCACACACACACACACACACACACACACACACACACACACACACACACACACACACACACACACACACTTTGCAATTATATGCAGATGATACTGTACACTGCTTTTCAGATAAATCGCCAAAGGTAATGAATCGGTCCTAAACAAGATTTTAAATATTTGTACAAGTCATGGATGTGCTCAAATAGACTCAGTGTGAATGAAAGT
The DNA here is from genome assembly GCA_001188425.1 of Eucidaris tribuloides. Lineage (NCBI taxonomy): Eukaryota > Metazoa > Echinodermata > Echinoidea > Cidaroida > Cidaridae > Eucidaris > Eucidaris tribuloides. The sequence continues at coordinate 46,756 of JZLH01S0001773.1, forward strand.
AAAACTGTATGTATGCTAATTGGTAATCGACAAATGCTCTCTAAGTGTAATGAATTAAAATCAACCCTATGTAAATCTACTCTTGAACAAGTACATTTTACTAAATGCTTGGGTCTAATTGTGACAATCAGTTGAAGTGGGATGTCCATATTGAAAGTATGATTAAAAGATTGGAATGGTAATAAGTTACCTAGGAAGATTGAGAAAATTTCTGTCTGAATCAATTTGAAACTTATTTATAATACAACTATTTTACCTTTATTTCGATTACGCAGACCTGATTTATGACTCGCGGCCCCTGAAATATTACCAGTTCACTGCAAAAATACAAAATCGAGCTGAGCGAATAATTTTAAATTGAATTATCAATGCAATATATCCTCTATATTAATTCACGACTCTCTTCAATGGAATACATTGAAAGAGAGACGATCAAAAATACCAAAGTGATGATGTTTAAAATATTACATGACTTCACTCCAATATACTTGAATGTCCAATTTTGAATCAATACGTCACAAAATCGACCCGATATTACTTAAATCTATGACTTCCAAAACCCAATTCCGAAGCACTAAAACGGACAATTTGCTATCGAGGAATTAATGAATATAAATACTTTGCCAAATAAATAAAAATTACTACCAAGTGTAATGTCATTCAAGAATAAAATCATGTAATGTTTCAAAATAGCGATGATACATCATTATGATTATAACTCATGTGTAGTCATTATAATGATAGTAATAATAATGTTAATAATTTTATTTTCCAGGAATATGCAATTGGGGTAGTTTTGGGGGGGGGGGGGTAGGGGAGGGTGGTATTACGTAGGGCCTTTAGAAAATTCGATGCTTTTGATAATTGTAATCATTTTAAGTTATAGTTGTATTTGTAAATAGTAATTATTATCGTCTATTTTGATTGTTGTGTAAGTTTCTATTTATGTTATAAATTTGTATATCATTGTGCATTTTAAACTCTGGACCCCAGGGAAGAACGGTGGTGTCGATGAGGCACCGCTGAATACGGGCTATCCAGCCGTTTATAATTCTTTGTTTTTATAATCGGAACAAATGAATACATACATACATACATATATATACATACATACATACATACATACACGCACACACACGCGCGCGCACACACACACACACGCACGCACACACACACACACACACACACAATGTCACACACACACATACACACACACGCATACATACAAACACACATATACATACACACACATACACACATACCCATATATACACACGCGTACACAACACACACACACAAACAAACAAACACACATTGTTCCCAACATGTGCGAGCATGGAAAAACATTATTTATGTACTTTCCATCATCCGTGCCTTCATAAAAAGATAACGACGACGGACATTGAGACGGTGTGTTGAGCAATTGTGGGTGTGTTTGCTTGTGAACTCTTTGTGGGACTTCGTATTACCGTAGGCAATTCATTAATTCCTTTTTAGTTTAACCCGTTGCATACGGATAATGGATTTTCTCATGGCGTTGGAAGTGGGGTGTTGCCCTCCCACTTTCAAAAGTGATGGGGACATCATGCCCTCCCCCGACTTTCTTTGGAGGATATGAGCCATAAACATTATGAAAACACAATTATGGGTTCCTTCGTCCTTGATTTGATATTAACGTCTTATTTACCCAGGGTAGCCACATCAGTCACAAAGGCTGCTCTACCAGCGGGCCCTGCAGAACGTAAATGTTATTATTACCCTTCTCTGTTCTAGAATGCCGAGTGCCTGGCTAAAAAGCAGAAGGTACCATTTAAAAAAAAGTCTTTGGTATGACCTGGCCGGGGCTCGAACCAGCGACCTTTAAGACGTGAAGCTGACGCTCTAACCATTATGCCATCACGCCGGTAATTAATTGTACGTTATACCATGGACCCTATTCGTAATAGGGTCCATGGTTACAGTATATTAAAGACATAGACTGCCATTGTGGAGCTTCAATAAAAAAAAGGCAAACTGTGTTATCTGAGCTACATAGTAGTGCTTAAATGGACAAATATACATCCCAGAATACAAAAGTTTGGAAAGTTATGCTGCCACTGGCAAGACATGCATGAATGGACAATTTCCAATGCGGTGGAGTATAAAATAGCCAAGATCTACACACAGTAATTCTATGGGAGGAAATGGGGATGGTGAATCCGGTCCACATAAGTATTAGTACATGTAGATTTTCACTTTTTAAAAGCACTAAATAATCATTTTGAAGTACTATTTTTGTCAGGGCTTCATGTTTAGGTTTTATCAAAGACACTTTAGCATGGAGGATTTATGTAGCTCACATTCTTTTTTAGATTTTAATCATTGTTAGCCTGTGGCTTTAAACCCCGTTGTGATATGAGGTACAAATTTGTGCTCCGCCCTCTTGCCTATAGTTTATCCCCCAACACGCACGCACACACACACACACACACACACACACACACACACACACACACACACACACACACACACACACACACACACACACACACAACACACACACACACACACACACACACACACACACACACACACACACACACACACACACACACACACACACACACACACACACACACACACACACACACACACTTGCAATTATATGCAGATGATACTGTACACTGCTTTTCAGATAAATCGCCAAAGGTAATTGAATCGGTCCTAAACAGAGATTTGAATAATTTGTACAAAGTCATGGATGTGCTCAAATAGACTCAGTGTGAATGAAAGTAAAACTGTATGTATGCTAATTGGTAATCGACAAATGCTCTCTAAGTGTAATGAATTAAAATCAACCCTATGTAAATCTACTCTTGAACAAGTACATTTTACTAAATGCTTGGGTCTAATTGTTGACAATCAGTTGAAGTGGGATGTCCATATTGAAAGTATGATTAAAAAGATTGGAATGGTAATAAGTTACCTAGGAAGATTGAGAAAATTTCTGTCTGAATCAATTTTGAAACTTATTTATAATACAACTATTTTGCCTTTATTCGATTACGCAGACCTGATTTATGACTCGGCGCCCCTGAAATATACCAGTTCACTACAAAAATTACAAAATCGAGCTGAGCGAATAATTTTAAAATTGAATTATCAATGCAATATATCCTCTATACAAATTCACGACTCTCTTCAATGGAATACATTGAAAGAGAGACGATCAAAACATACCAAAGTGATGATGTTTAAAATATTACATGACTTCACTCCAATATACCTTGAATGTCCAATTTTGAATCAATACGTCACAAAATCGACCCGATATTACTTAAATCTATGACTTCCAAAACCCAATTCCGAAGCACTAAAACGGACAATTTGCTATCGAGGAATTAATGAATATAATACTTTGCCAAATAAAATAAAATTACTACCAAGTGTAATGTCATTCAAGAATAAAATCATGTAATGTTTCAAAATAGCGATGATACATCATTATGATTATAACTCATGTGTAGTCATTATAATGATAGTAATAATAATGTTAATAATTTTATTTTCCAGGAATATGTAATTGGGGTACCTTTTTTTGGGGGGGGTAGGGGAGGGTGGTATTACGTAGGGCCTTTAGAAATTCGATGCTTTTGATAATTGTAATCATTTTAAGTTATAGTTGTATTTGTAAATAGTAATTATTATCGTCTATTTTGATTGTAGTGTGAGTTTCTATTTATGTTATAAATTTGTATATTATTGTGCATTTTAAACTCTGGACCCCAGGGAAGAACAGTGGTGTCGATGAGGCACCGCTGAATACGGGCTATCCAGCCGTTTATAATTCTTTGTTTTTATAATCGGAACAAATGAATACATACATACATACATATATATACATACATACATACATACATACACGCATACACACGCACGCGCACACACACACACGCACGCACACACACACACACACACAATGTCACACACACACTGTCATACACACACATACACACACACGCATACATACAAACACACATATACATACACACATACCCATATATACACACGCGCACACAACACACACACACAAACAAACAAACACACATTGTTTCCAACATGTGCGAGCATGGAAAAACATTATTTATGTACTTTCCATCATCCGTGCCTTCATAAAAAGATAACGACGACGGACATTGAGACGGTGTGTTGAGCAATTGTGGGTGTGTTTGCTTGTGAACTCTTTGTGGGACTTCGTATTACCGTAGGCAATTCATTAATTCCTTTTTAGTTTAACCCGTTGCATACGGATAATGGATTTTCTCATGGCGTTGGAAGTGGGGTGTTGCCCTCCCACTTTCAAAAGTGATGGGGACATCATGCCCTCCCCCGACTTTCTTTGGGGGATATGAGCCATAAACATTATGAAACCACAATTATGGGTTCCTTCGTCCTTGATTTGATATTTACGTCTTATTTACCCAGGGTAGCCACTTTAGTCACAAAGGCTGCTCTACCAGCGGGCCCTGCAGAACATAAATGTTATTATTACCTTTCTCTGTTCTAGAATGCCGAGTGCCTGGCTAAAAAGCAGAAGGTACCATTTTTAAAAAGTCTTTGGTATGACCTGGCCGGGGCTCGAACCAGCGACCTTTAGACGTGAAGCTGACGCTCTAACCATTGTGCCATCACGCCGGTAATTAATTGTACGTTACAGTATATTAAAGACATAGACTAACATTGTGGAGCTTCAATAAAAAAGGCAAACTGTGTTATCTGAGCTACATAGTAGTGCTTAAATGGACAAATATACATCCCAGAATACAAAAGTTTGGAAAGTTATGCTGCCACTGGCAAGACATGCATGAATGGACAATTTCCAATGCGGTGGAGTATAAAATAGCCAAGATCTACACACAGTAATTCTATGGGAGGAAATGGGGATGGTGAATCCGGTCCACATAAGTATTAGTAGTTTTTCACTTTTTAAAAGCACGAAATAATCATTTTGACATACTATTTTTGTCAGGGCTTCATGTTTATGCTTTATCGAAGACACTTAGAGCATATAGGATTATATATTTATGTAGCTCACATTCTTTTTTAGATTGTGGTCATTGTAAGCCTGTGGCTTTTAACCCCGTTGTGATATGAGGTACAAATTTGTGCTCCACCCTCTTGCCTATAGTCTATCCCCCAACACGCACGCACACACACACAGACACACTTTTTCAGAAGCTGTTGACACTTTCAGATGTGCGATGTATTCACTTTGTGAATTACAGAGGCAAAGGCTTAATCATGTTAATAATGAATTCCTCATCCGACATAATAATGTACCACACGGGCACAACAATCGCTGATGTAGAATTGTTTCTTTATTCAGAGCACTTGTGATTTGTCTTCTTGCATTGTGTCTCTTTGTCCCTTTTTACTAATGGAACTAATGGAACCTTGCGGGTGTACGTTTGTGGGTAAATTGGTGTGTTTTGTATTCTAATGTGACGTAGAAACCAAATTAACCAAAACAACATTGCCAATCACGTCATTTCACACTTACGCAAAATTCCATGAGATACAGGGCCATGTTGTTTTCTAAATTTTACTGCAAAGTAGACAAGCATACACCTCTGACATCATTAGTCATTGAAACGTACCGTAATTCATTTTTCGTGAAGACAAATTAATTTACGTAGACTCTTTATTTTCACACGAATTCCGATGAAACCGAATAAGTAACAAACAAAACGTTTCTCAGCGGGATTCTCTGAATTTCAAACCATATTCGATTAAGTATATGCTATTGATTCAAAGACAATTATTAATTAAATTGTTATTGTCTTGGATGTAACAGATGACGTCATTACATGGGTGACACAGCTTGATGGACAACTTAAGGACTCTGTATTGACTCCAATTGCCACGTAAGGTGATAATACTTAGTAATTTTTACAACGTCCTGTATTTGTGTATTTACTTCAGGGCCCCTTCTTACAAAGAGTTAAAATTACAGTAATTCCAAATTTGGTCAGTACACTGCTGGTCATTTGACTTATAATTGATATTATTATGATTGCTTTGTCATCATTTCGGATAGCAGGGACTAGAAAAGCAAATTAATCACTGTTACCCATAGGCATCCAGCCCCGTGTAGTGTTGTTTGCTTTTGATTTTTTTCATGTGGATATGTGACCACAACACCGGTTTTTCACCTTCTTCTCTTCCGAATGGAAGTCGTGGTTCTTTTGATGCGCTGAGGTGTATCCGTCTTCACACGGACCTTCCGGCATATTACGTCCTACCCGAGGGACAACGGTAAATGGGATAAAGTAGCCTTACCCAAGGACACAACCGCCATGCCCGGTGCGGATTCGAACCACGGAATCCTCTATAGGTCGAAGAACCGAAGCCTTTTCCACTGAGCCATGACAGCCCTATCATATGATAGATATAAATTGTAAGATGATGTCACTCTTTGATAAGCGGCGGCCTCCTGGTATGGTTATATATACTGACCAAAAACCTAAGGTGTCGGATTTAACACCAACGAGGGCCACGGTGTTATTCAATAGGGAGCTTTCGAATTCACGACGGTCAAGCAAAGAGGACGGCGGGCTTCGAGCGTGCGCATCGATCTGCGCATGCGCGAAGCCGCAAAACGTACCGTCCCTGCTAGAAAGACAACCATTCTCCAGGCAAAATAGCGTTTGCGGGTGGCTTCTGTTAAAGACAACGGTAGAGGACGTAATACACGAATGTAATTGCTGTATTTAGCGCAGCGTTTGGCATGGCGTGTATGGCCCGATTGTATACACCAAAAGGCCGGCCCGAGGCCGTCCTCTGGGCCGGCCTAAATTGGAGGCCCGAGGCCCGCAATTTTGTGGCATTTACAAATTATACAACCAAATATATAGGCCGCCTAAAAGGCACCCCTTTCCAAAACTATCGCCCCGCATTGTGTCTCCCTATTCAAAAAGAAACAGAGAGTTTTTTTTTTTTTTCGTAGCGTGAATACAATATACACGTTGCAGCTGATTATCATTCTCACATTAAGATCTCTCGCAAAGAGAGTCGATTAAAACAAATGTTAGGCAGAGGGCTGTGAAGTAAAACAGCAATCTTGTATTCTTCATATCGTGTAATGTGATTGTTGATTGACAATATAATGACAAGTTGTGCAACTGGTAATAAAGCAAAAAAAAATGATACATAAAAACGGAATGTAATAGTATTCAATGTCTATATTGTTACGATGGTTGCTTGGTTTGATTGGTTTGAATTCACCGTTTAACCTTCAAACGCTACATTACACCGGAAGTACGGTCCGGCATATGTTTGCATTCAGTGCACTTCGTTGTAATTACGTAACATCGCGCATTCGCCGTGGTAAATGCGGGGCCCGAGCCATCGCTTTCGATTTATCGACCGAATATAGGCCGCGCCCGAGCAACCTCAGAGGTGGTCCCAAATCGGGGAGGAGCCATGGGCCTCCTTTGCATTTACAAACCAAAGCTTTAGGCCCTAAAAGCTTGGTTGAAAATTCGGGTTCATGTAACTCATACAGTCAGCTTTTGTTTCTCTTCATTCTCTTTCATTTTACCTGTCTTCCTATTTTATATTTTCCTTTCCTTTCTGTTTTTTTAATTTCTATCTGTTTTTTCTACTCTTTCCTATCTGTCTTTATCCTGCATCTTGCTTATCTTCCCATTCTTCTCTATTCAAATGTCAATGATGGTCATGTTTAATCAGTCAAAATCGGTTGATGATTTCGTAATGAATGTCGATACACTCAAGAGCGTTTATTGCCAACTTCATACAACTAATCCGCGTACGTCCCCGTCGTCAAATCGGAAAGCGGCTTAAAAATCAGACGGGTGATTGTGCAGCGATGACCGGTCATGCATGTGTCGGACTTGAACTGCCCGTTCACATCTTTGTATACCGTCGTGAATCGAAAAGCTCCCTAATATTAACAATGGACGACCGAAAGTTCGTCATCGTATCCAAAACCTTTTTACTACGAAACGCGTTCATGAAAACGATGTCCAAAACGCCGATAAAAAAACTCAAAGCGCAGCGTACCAAATACATGCCTTACGTTTATTGAAACGAATTCGTTTCTGGAATAGCGTTTGTAGCCGTTCGGAACGTGACGATATTTTCGGTCGCCACTGTAGACACTCTTCAAAATACACACTGACTCGGAAGGTGGTCAGGTCCAACCATATTCCGGATCACGTGTGACCAATATCCAAGTCAGGTTAACCCAGATGTGGTCAAAATTAACTCAAAACTTAATGAACCTTGTACTTGTACATTTAAGACATTTAAGACGTTTATTTTTTTAATCAGCTTTTGTATTCTATTTAGGTGCGTTTAATTTACTTCAAATCATTACTTTTCATCAGTCATGTAATTATTGCATAATGTGTAACTATTTTATTCATACAAATTGGTGTATCTTAGTTGTTTATGTATTTCTAGTCTTGAGTTTTGTACATGTGGCCTCGCTAAAAACCAGCCCCTACCTAGCATTCCGAGCAACCACCCCTATTGAATATGTGCATGGAAGAAATAAATAAAGTAAATAAATCAATTGAGTAATTAATTATCAAATAGATTACTTAATCAATTAATTAGATGTTAAACATCACGAGTGTTAAATTTAAAAACCTGTATTCATACTGCAATTTATATTCATAAGGTTGAATCCAATGAATCACTGTTACATATTTTATCTAACTATAAGATACCATACTTAATGTAAATGTTATTTCAGGGGCGTCGATCCATGTTTCGGATGGGGTGGAGGGCAAAGTGAAAAAAATGTCGAGAGTTTTCGTTGCAATACAGAATTTTGCGCGCGACGCGCACCGATAATGGACAATTTTGTATGTTTAATAGCATATTCATGCTAAGTTTAATGGTTTTATAGTGCTTTCCAGTGCTTTTTAAACATATCCTTGCGTTGCATATTATGAATTTCTAAAGTTGCCAACATTTTTTGGGGATGGGGGCAAATCGATATGTTTGCCCCACCCCCCTTAATATTTTCATTGGGGTGGCGCCTGCCCCTCTTGGCACCCCAGGATCGACGCCCCTGTGTTACTTTGTCTTGCCGTGTAAATGTCAAATGTATATGCTCATAAAAAAAATTAACAAATCATATGAATGAATAATAGATAATGATCATGGCGTATTCTTTGGAAAGAATGTTAACAATTAAATATTATCGTGTTTATGTTCCAGTTGCTTTCGACATCTGTTACTGATGTTATTGCTTTCAAAACCAATTTGCAGCGACATCAATATTCCACGATGTCTATAAATCTTTCAATAAAATCCCGGTACCGGAGTTGAGAAATTAATACACACTTTCCTCCTTTTTATTGGAACGCATTGCGCTCATTTCCCGGAAAACAGCGGCGGCAGTACGACTCACATATTTCGCATCCCCGAAATTTTATCTACAATATTTATATCGCAGGCATGCTCTCCGCCTTTAGAATTTGAATGCTTTGACCAATACGCCCGGGCCAATACGCCTACACATTATGAGTCGGATTGAAATAATGCATGCGACTGACATCAAGTGGCCTTTCCTAAATAATGCATACCTCTTGTACTTTCCATCTCTCTCTCTCTAAAAAAAAAATCTAGTCATATGTAACTGACGAGTACTGTTCTGTTTTAAATTTACACGATTCTAGTAAAACTGACTAGAGTGTAAAATGCTTGGCTAGAACGTGAGATCACACAGACACCAACAGCAAATCGACATTGTTAAAATGACCAGAATTCTAAAATCATGGACATTGTGACTAGAATAGCGTTGTTTTTTTTTAAGTTTCTCATGTTAAATTGACCATACTCTGGTAATTTTGACTAGAACCCGACTAGAATAGAGTAAGTGCCCGTGTGATCCGGTAATCCAGTCATTTGATTTATTAGAATTCCAGTCATTTTGACTAGAATCGTGTCATTTGGACTAGAATAGAGTAATTGCCTTTGTACAAGATCCGGTAAAAAAATTTTTTCAAATCTGACGAGATTGTTTTAGAGTGCGGTATTTGGACGACCTGAGCGCCCTGTCTCATAAAACTTGCAAACCCATAAATCAAATGTCAGACTTCAAATACTGGATTCTGATTGGTTGCAATCAAATTGCAATTGCTTTTTAGAGTTGCAATCAATGGCAATAATATTTATTTTTAAAGACAGGACCCAGGTATGATAGGCAATTCATTATTTTAGCCATGCGCACATATATCAAAATCTTTTATGTATGTTTATATTGTATGCAAAATTACCTGTGTCTTTTGTGTCTGTTCGTTTTTATTAATCATGATCGGCTCATTATCCCAGAACAATTCCTTATAATTGTACCATCGAAAGTATAGATAAAAATTTGCTGCAATTTGTAAAATTAATGATGTATGTCAATTGTGTGTCAGATAGGTCGTTCTACACACAATCTTGAGGTGCAGCTGTCAGGTAGAATTGTTTTATTCAGACGCAATGAGCCATATATACCGTGCAATTACCTTAATGGCATTATCTCGTTAAGGTATTATCAGGTCAACGTCAGTTTGTTCAAGAGATGCGTCGTCACTCGTTAGATCAAATACGAATCATCTCAAATATATAGCTTCCATTGCAATTGCGCTGTCACCTGTGTAAAGTACTGTAATTATGACAATACGGCGGTCGTGGCTCTTAATCTGAGGTGCGCGAAAAAGTTACGTG
>JZLH01S0001774.1:1067-14152 GCA_001188425.1 Eucidaris tribuloides
TGCATGCCTTTCTATTTTGCTCTGTGTTTTGCACTGATTCTTGCATCGTTATTGGAAACTGGTTTCTCATCATCATCATCATCACCATCATCATCATCATTATCATCATCATCATCATCATCATCATCATCATCATCATCATCATCATCAATTTAATTCGTTGTTTTGTAACCCCTCCTTGAACTTAACGATAACTAAAGTAGACAAGAAAGCATGAATAGAAATGGGTGCATGACCTGGTAATATTTGAAACACCTTTTGTTTACGGGTAATCTGTTGGAGACGAACAAGCATTTACTAATGTCACAAAATACCCCGCTGTATCCGGAAGGACATTGGCACGTGTAGTTCCCATCAGTATTAATGCAGTCCGAACCGTTGGAGCACCGGTGTGTGCCACTAACACATTCATTTACATCTAATTGGTTATAGTCAGAGAGAATATAAAGAAACATTAAAAGATGTTTTTCTTTATACACACCTATTAGTTTTTACTCAGATTTGATGTCTAGAGATAAAGATAATATGTACACAAAATACTCTCTTCATATTTTGTAAAGTTTGTGAAATATTAACGATCAGTCATTTGCTCAAGATGTATTTTGTAATGGTAATAGATAAATAACACACACTCGATGTAGCGCTTTCATCTATTACTATTCTTTTGAATTTTAATAGTAGAGTTGACCAACCGTATCGAGTACTGCATGATTATTGTCCAGCTACACTTAGTCCCGTCATTTTAGCTTTTCTCTTCAAACTAATTGCAACAGAATGTTTTTCACCACAATGCATTTCTTTGAGGTCCCCTGATCACCGTACTAAAAGTCCCAAAATTTCCTAATAGGGGAAAGACATCTAATTTGCATAAATTCAAAATGGCCGCCATGTGGCTTTTTTTGTCCATATCTTGGCACATGGGAACCACAAGAAGTATTTTTGGTGTCTATGCCCATGTTTCTAAGGTTATAAAATGCAAATATGATATAATCATAAACTGTCAAACATTCTGACATGCGTAATTTGCATAAATTTGCATGTTAATGAATTCAAAATGGCCGCCATGTAACCCATTGAAGCTTATGTTTAACATAAACATTTACAAGTACATTATTTTGTCTAAGAGGATATTTTTGCGGTGGAAGAACGGATGGTATGATTATTAATAATTTCCCAATCGTTGTCCCTACATGTACACCTAATTTGCATAAACATGCATATGAATTACATATTCAAAATGGCTGACATCTAATCCATCCATGACCATATCTCGGGACATAAAACGTGTAGAAAGTCAATTTTTGTGTCTATACCCATGTTTGTTAGGTCAAGGAATACAATTGTGATATTGGTAGTAACTTTTCAAGATTCTAATATACATATTTTGCATAAATTTGCATGTAAATCCATGCAAAATAGCTGCCATATGGTCTGCCACGTGCCCATATATCCGTATATTAATCTTAGATGGTAGTCGTGGTTTCTGTAATATTTTCCTTGTAAGAATTACTGCCATGTAACTTTTAGGAATACACTGGAACCTTTCATGAATTTGTACATAAACGTATTGAAATGACTACCATGTATTACACTTAAAGCCCGTGTTTAGTTTTGGTAAATGGTAAAACATGAGATTCTTTGCAATTATGTTTTTAAGATACACCTTTGATCTACTAATACCCTGAAAATTGCTCGCGGTGAAACTTTCCTATTTTTGAGAAATCACTCTAAATGTAAAATATCTGTTGGGGGGGGGGGAGGGGACCCCGAGATTTCCCATGGGAAATGTACATACATGTACTGTTAGATGCTCTTCTTTAATTTAAGCATCATAATTTCTCACTATAAATAATTTATAGTTACTATAAATTACCTACTGTAGGTAAAATGCTGTTTTATGACGTCTTGGGTGACAATAGAAAACTTTGTGACAGATTTACCAGAAATTTGTTCGATCGACCAAACTGTACTTGGGGCTTTAAGCTTAAATGTTTTCATTTTAAATTCAAGCTGTAGAACGCCTGTGCTTTTTATGGAAAAGAAATGGTGTGGGCATAATTGTTCAACAGTGTTATGTTACTAATGCACTGGAAGTGATAAAAAGTCAGATAGAAATAGGTATGGATATGATTTAGGAAACACTGAGTTGTAAATGTTCTAAGCTCTTACGCATCACAAATGGATGCGGGAATGTGGAAAAGGATAGTTCCTCTAGTGAGATGGACAAAAGGTTGGGAGGGTACATCAGGAAAAGAGAGAGGGTAGTCATAGGACCAGATATGAATGGGAATTTTCGTGAAGAGAAAAGAGGGAATGAAGATAATTATAATGGAAAATTATGTTTCGAAAGAGAGAAATAAAGAAGGGCAGATGGTAGTGGACTTTGCAAAAAAAAATATTGATAGCAGTGACAAATACCTTCTTTAGAAAGAATGTAGATCACAGAGTAAGGTGGGAGGTATATAAACACAAGTGGACCTATAAGACGTGACTTGAGCGAGATTCTTAGTTGCAAGATGATTGCAGCATAGTGTGTAGCAAGACCACATCGAATGGTGATATGTAAAGTGAGCTTGGAATAGGGAGAAAAACAGTTAAGGACATTAATGGTTGAAAGGCCAGGAGAAAAAAAGTTTCGCACAGTTCCGAGAGAAGGTTTGTAAGGAAATGGAAGAGAATGGACTTGGAAGAATAGGTGGATGTAGCTGAAGTTGTAAAGAGATAAGGAAGAAATTTTTCAGGGTATCATCTGCAAGAAGGGGGGCTACAAAGAGACATGATGATGGAATGAGGACGTAATGAATACCATATAGGAGAAGGACAAAGAAGAAGCGGGATGAGCAGAGAGATGATGAGAGTAAACAAGAAGGTCACGTATTATGAGTTGAAGAAAGTAGTGGCAAAAGCCAAGAGTGAGGCATATGATGATTTATTATGATAAATTTGACACAAAGGAGGGGAAATAATATGTATTGATTAGCTAAACAGTGAGAAAGGGATGGGAGAGACATGTTGGAGGTGGGTTAATAGAGGATGAACACGAAATATTTCAAGAAAGTGATGAAAGGGAAAAAATGGTAGAGGGAGAGGGGGAGGATAGATGCTACAAACTAATTTAATATGGATCAAAGTACGACCTATATCAGTAATGAAGAAGTGAGATCAGCAATGCGCAGAATATAAAATTGATCGTCAGTTTGTCCAGACAACATCGAGGCATGGTAGTGTTTGGTTTACATGGGAGTATGGTTCGTGAAGCTGTTTAATTGGATCTTGGAGAGTGAAAGGATTCATGATGACTGGCAGAAAAGCATATTATTGCCACTCTGAAAGAATTAGAGTGGTGTGCAGAGTTATAGTAATTATAGAGAAATAATGGTGAAGAATCATACTTTCGGAAAGAGTGTGGAAGATAGGGTGACAAAGAAGTGTCAATTTGTGAGGAGGTTTCATGCCATGTAGAAGCACTGTGGATGCAATATTTGCATTGAGGATGTTCATGGAGAAATAGAGAGAGGGGCAAAAACAGCTGCAGTGTGTGCTTGTGGATCTCGAAAAGGGCATGATAGTGTGCCAAGAGAGGAATTATGGTATTGTCGGAGAGAATCGGAGGTAGTATTTGGTGGTAGTGCAGGATATGTATGAAGCATGTGAGACAGTCACGACGTGTGCAGTAGGTGTACATTGCAACAAGGTTCAACGTTAAGTAGTCCTTGCTTGTTTGCAATGGCGATGGACAGGCTGACAAATGATGTGAGAATGGAGTCCCCGCAGGCCATGATGTTCACAAATGACATTGTGATATGCTATGAGAGCAGGGAGCAGGTTAGGGATACTTATAGCTTGAAGTATGTTCTGGAGAGAGAGGGGGATCTGGAGTGAAACTTAGCTGGACAAAACAAAGTGCATGTGTGTGAATGAGGTAGCAGATGTAGGTATGGTGAAACATCAAGGTGTAGAGGTAGCAAATGTAAAGGACTTTACTTGGGCTCAACACTTTAAAGAAATGGGACTGCAAAGGGGGAAAGAGGAAGAGAATCGTGGTGGAGGGGGGAGTGACAGGGTATCTTCCATAACAAAGGGGAGGATCCAGCCATGATTTACTGTCTTGAGCTAACAAAAGGCAGGAAGAAGAGTTAAATGTCCCAGGGTTGAACATGTTGCGATTTTTTTCAGGGAGTAACAATAAAGAACAGACAAAATTAAAAATAACTTTGTGAGAGAGACATAAAACGTTGGAAGGTTTCGGGATAAAATGAGACAGGGAATTAAGAGTGTGGTGGTTTGGGCATATCCAGGAGAGATGCTGAGTATAAGGGAAAATATGTTTGGAAATGGTGCAGAGGGAGGGTGACTAAAAAGGCAATTTCATGAATGTTGTTAGAGGTGGTACGAGGATAATTGGTGTAACAGAGGACATGTCACGTGTAATATACTTTACGGATATATGGCCATATGAGGGACCATATGGCGGCCATTTTGCATGAATTTATATGCAAATTTATGCAAAGTATGTATATTAGAATGCTTAAAAGTTACTACTGATATCACTATTGTATTCCTTGACCTAACAAACATGGGTATAGACACCAGAATTTGCTTTCTACAGGTTTCATGTCCAGAGATATGGTCATAAATAGATTAGATGTCGGTCATTTTTAACATATAATTCATATGCATGTTTATGCAAATTAGGTGTATATGTCGGTATAACGATTGGAAAATTGTTAGTAATTATACAATCCGTTCTTCTACCTGCAAAAATCATCTTAGACATAAAAATGTACTTATACATGATTATTATGTTAAAACATAGGCTCCAATGGGCTACATGGCGTCCATTTTGAATCAATTTATATGCAAATTAATGCAAATTATGTATGCCAGAATTTTAAAAAGTTTATAATTATATCATATTTGCATTCCATGATCTCAGAAACATAGGTATAGACACCATGATTTATTTCTGGGGTTTCCATGTGCAAAGATATGGGCATAATAAGCCATATGGCGGCCATTTTGGATTTATGCAAATTAGATCTCTTTCCCCTATTAGGATATTTTGGGACTTTTAGTATGGCGTTCTAGGGACCTCAAAGAAATGCACTGTGGTAGACAAAATTCTGTTGCAATTTGTTTTAAGTTTGGCCAAATTTTAGGCTAAAATCACTGAACTAACTGGTCTGAGTTTTGGACCGGGTAAGCTTTGATTAGCTGGTATTCAGTTTTTACTAGGGGATACAGGATTCAGGTCCTGTAGTCAGACTAGTTAAATGGCTGTATGCAACTCAAATTAATAAGCAACGCTATGTTGGTGCATTCCTTTTTAATCAGCGGTTGTTTGCACGAAACATTATTTCATTTTGACCTTCAACGCTTTTGTGAGAAGTGACAATTTGTGTGAATGTTAAATGATTTTAGCGTTGGTCGATACTTTTGAGCTGCGGAAATCCTGGACAGAATTTTTAACTACATATATGAATTAAATCCGGAAAAAAGTAGTTAAAATGTAGAAGGGGATCTGATTTCGATTCCCTTTTGAAATTGGTATTTGCTTTGCTGGCAATATAGGTGGAAAGAAATGTGAATCATTCGAAGCCAAGTCAAGTACTTACCAGCATCACAGTACGTCCCGCTGTATCCCATAGGACATACACACGTGTAGTTCCCATCAATGTTTGTACATGTGGAACCATCAGAACATTGGTGTGTACCAAGATCACATTCATTCACATCTTATGTTGTTTTGGTCCAAAAGAATTAAAATCAGGAAAAAAAATATGTGACAGTAACATAATGGGTGAGGGGTACAGTGCCCGTTCAACAACATGGATATTATAATGATAAGCACAGCATCAGAGAACAACAGCATTTGACGGAAACTGTGGAAATCTACAGCTTAGCTACTGGAGTACAAACGTTCTTGATAACTTATAAAATAATTATTAATAATTAATTGAATAACAAAATCGGAAGAGGAGAATTCAACACGCACCAACGTTACAGTATCTCCCTTTGTATTCCGGAGGGCATTGGCATTGATATCCACCACGATTATCCGCACAAGTTGAACCGCTGTGGCATCTGTGTGTGCCGTCCTCACATTCATTCACATCTATTTTTTTGTTTTTTTACAGAGGAAAAGATGAATAAAAAATGATTAAGAATCCAAAAAAAGCCTTCAGTGATATTCTAGCATGAATAAAACACTGCAAGCACAACAGTACAAAATGAATATTCTATTGAAGTGCAGAAAAACACGCAATTTGTTTATACACATACAACATTGCAGCAATTAAAGATTGTGTCATTGATTTGCACGTCAAAAAACATCTAGATGGATGAAATCAGCTGAAATCATATCCAATGTAAAGATTGATATAAATAAACACCTTTCATAGAGACTTGGGGTAAAATATTGAGTTTTGGTGAAAATCTGGACGGTAAAACTTCATCCTTTTTCAAATTGCTCGGAAGCAAATGTCAAAAAATCCGCGACGTCAAACGTGCACGTGCCGTTCCAAAATTGTCCGATCAGCCGTTAGCCAACGGTCGTGCGGAAGTTAGCCGTTTAGCCAATTACAGCGCTACGCTGGTCTTGCGACATTACACAAAAACCGCGATTCGCAGTTTGAGCAAAATTGAAACTCACGGAAAGAACAACATTCTGGTAACATGTCGTTATTAGTTTTTCTCATAAAACAACAAATTCATGACGTATGGATCTCAAACTTTCAACACACCATTTGTAAGTACTAAGCTACCGTTTGGTATTGATAATGAAGGGAAGTAATGGACTTGCATATCCCTGACACAATCTTTAAATGACTGTAAATAAAGGTAGGACATCTCTTTTACGGCCCTACTTGAGCACATCAAAATATCGCTCATGCCCATGGGCCACTTATGAAGGACGTGTCCCTGGCATTTAAAGATAAGTAATGTTCAAGAATGGGAAAGATGCAAAAGACCAACACAGAATAAATAAAAATAAAAACGCCGTTTAGAATTTTAAGTGAGTGACTTCAGTAGCATTAACAATTAGTCTATGAACGCTAATCTGCATGAGACGAACGAGTGAAATTTGTGATGTTATTGAATACATGCGACACACATTTGTAATGTGTACATAAATTCCACGTCATGATGAACACTCATGCAGGGCAATTAGGACGGTCTGAAAATAGATTAGCAATTTTTTTGACCAGCCAACCTGTGTTCGAATTCTCAGCGTCATTATCCTAAACATGTTAAGTTGGCAAGGTGAAGAGGTAGGGGACAATATCCGTATTTTCAAACCACGGTCACATTTCAGAACTCTACATGGATAAGAAGCGTAATTTATCAGAAAATGATGCTGGACAGAATTGGAGATTTACGCAGACTGTTTTTGGTATCATTTGATCATGGATTTTGATATAACTTTCATAATAAACTATATGTATATATATTATGAAAAAATAAAATGGCATACTTTATCTAATTTGTTTTATTGTTGTAGAATTGTGAGGTCCCATTGGGACGTAAATTGTGAGGGTGGGGTGGGATGAGCACATGCTTTGATCTGCTTTGTATTCTGTATACACAATTTTCAGTTTATTTACATAATATTTCCATTATGTTAAATTTAGACCCCATGGTAGAACACAATCATTTTGTTAATGAATCTGATATGGGCTTTCCAACGGTTTCCTGTACACATTGTAATCATACTATATGTTTTATATATGTACATATTGTTTTGATTTTTTATGGATGCGGAAATAAAAAAAACAGCAAACAAACTTAAAGAATCGAATTACGTAAGGTTAATTCTTACCAACTTCACAATGTGTTCCGGTATATCCCGGAGGACATTGACACCAATATCCACCACGGTCGTTCACACACGTTGAACCACTCTCGCACTGGTGTGTGCCTTGATCACATTGATCCAGATCTAGTTGGTTTGGGTCAAACAGACAAAGAACAAAACACTGATTACAAAAAAAGGATGATTAAAATCTAATAGAAGCCTTCTGCAATATTTTAGTTTAAATAAAATTCAAGTACATTGATACAAAAATATATTTTCTTTAATTTATGTAAGTTGAGACCCACAGGGAAGTGTTTAACCAAAAAAAACAAAAACAAGGAATACCTTAGCCATAAATTATATAATTAATACATAATTGACCATTAAGTTTGAATTTTGCCATCGTATAAAAATGTCAGAACAAATTTAAATGGAGAAATTCCGAGATTCAATCGCCATCTTCATTAGAGCGACTTAAATGTAAACTTCATGTGGGTTGTGAACCATTCGTTCTGGCACATTCTATTAAATATAATTATTAAACAGGATGAATCCCGTATGATTGATTGATTGATTGCTTGCTTGCTTGATTTTCTTTCCATGCAACTATAAATTATATAAAGTACAATAACATTTGAAACATTGCATGGGGTTGAACATATGCACAAAGGCTTAAACGACGCCCTTCGCGTCACATCTATGTGATTGACACGCAGATATAAGAAATGTTTACTTCAGTGAAATCAATACCACCCTTTGTATGTCCAACTGTTAACAATACTCCAGATAAAATACACCATACCTTGATACACCGAATATGCGTTTCCAGTATCGGGCACCCCTCCACACGTGGTAGTCTTATTGCCAGGACAAGCGGTGTTACAGTCACTGCCAGACCGGCGACTAAAATTAGCCGGTATGGAGTCATAACAAAAACAGTAAGCGCCAACGAGGAAGGCCAATTTGTTGTCGTGCCTCCAACATTCTCGTAAGCAAAGATCTATCGTCATCCTCGTGTCATGAGTGAAAGTACTATTAGCCACATCAATACCAACATGCCGCCAATAGCATCCCAAGTAGGCAGGTGTCCCTGAAAGTGGAATTTAAAGGTGAAAATAAAAGAGTAGTAGACTGTATTACATGAAATAATCGGTCGTCGATATATTGAAAATTCAGTACATACTAGTGGTTAAGTTTATGTAATTATTGCAACAAATGATACAGAAGTACAAGAACTATATGAACAAAATCCAGTACACTCGCAAAAATTTGGTCAAAATGACCAATATATTGGTAGATGTGTATCCGACCGAGAATATTGGCTAAAATCGATCAATACTCTGGTTAAAATAACCAAATTCGTCAGCGGTCATCCGAACCGTCGTATCGCGATACAACAGTGCGAAACCCATTTCAGAGAAAATCGACTTCAAAGTTGACTATAATTGCCACTTTTTGTCCCACAAGCCTTACAAGCTTTTCATTGCTAGAAATATACATGGTAGGAAAGACCAAGACAATTGCTTAACATTTATTTTTACACAGAACCAAGAATCAGAGAAAATATCGCAAAAGAGCTACATGCTTGTAATTTCGGTTTGAGCTGTTCAGATTTTCCCTGTACTAAAATGCCATTGGGAATACAACAATGCTGACCGCATTTTCAATACGCGCGATCAGCAAACCGTCGTATCTCTCTTTCAAGTGCAAAGTCGATGCAGCGCAGATACGACGTTTGCTGACCTCGTATTTGCATATTAAGTGCGTGGAGTTGTTGTTTGCTGTGCTACAGTACACGTTCCCAATGGGATTTGCGCATTTTATCAAAAATTTGTATGGTGTCGCCTTTAAAACCCCCACATATCTCAGAAAATAAAATAAGTTGCTGCCTAGAAATTTAACGATAATATGGTTATTGGTTATTCTATATATTATATAGAATAGGACTTGTTCTTTCATTTTCTGCAAAAATCTCAAAATCGATATTTTGACCAAAATCGACTGATACGACGGTTCGGATGAACGCCGACGAATTATTGGTCAGAATTCTCCGAAATATTGGATGATTTTGAACGTTTTCTCAGTCGGACACATGTCCACCAATATATCGATTATTTTGACCAATCCTTTTTAAGGGTGTATTATTTTTGCCATTTCTCTTAAATAGAACATCAGAACATCAGTTTTTATTCAACACTAATGCATACATTTTTGTGTTATCCCCAAATTAATAATTCTGTTCATTTTCCATTTGACTCCCCCCCCCAAAAAAAAAGCAAACCAACATAAATAAATCATTTTAAACAAACAGAAATAACGCATAATATCTTAGGAGACTAAAATAAAATAACTTCCTTCTGTTCTGAACTGCAGATGCCTGTACCTATTTGCGCACCATAAATTGACGGGTTACTCAAGGGGAATCTTTTCTGTTCCCATGTTTTAAAAAGACAACAGAAGGTTTAGCCTCTGTTGATTCACAGTTAGATTGGTATTGTTTTTGTACCCATGATGATTATTTTGTTTCTCCCAAGTTTACTCCAAGGTACATAATCGGCAAAGGTAGTTGTAGCGCACATGAACCCCAGTACGCGGGACTGACCTCTGTAATTAGTCTTCATTAGCTCGAGACGATCCCACTCTTGCGCACCAACAAATTTCCTTCAAATTTTGGATTAGTATGTTTACAATAAAGTGATAATATAAGGAGATAAAAATAAAAACAGAACACACTTCCGATCTGAATCTGACGCCGTTTCGACATTTCGTAGCAAGGAATAAAATGCAATTAGTGATTCCGCCCACCCCTCACATCAACTCTGCCAAAAACAAAGTAGGCACCGGAGCAAAATCAGCACAACTCCATGTCACATAGGCCCTACCGGCTGACCGGAAAACCCGGTCATTTGGAATAGGCACCGACCCTCGCCAACTCTCGACCTCGCAGCGAGTCGCTATCAACGTAACGTACACAGTTCGCTGTTGGCACGCATATCAGGCACTTGTTACGATCTTTAAGATTGGCTTTGTTTATAGGGGTTTCGAATAAGAAAAACAAAATTATTGTAACCATGCAGCGCCGCGGTGTATATGCACTTCCTATCTGTTTTAGCCTCCTTTAAGACAAGGAAATCCATTAGCTTCAGTATGGAGGAGTACAAATGATAATAATGTAGAATGTCCTAATATAGGAGGTTCACATTCCTTGGTGAAAAAAATGTACCTTTCAAACTGTACAGTTTTCTTCTTCAAACAGACAATTTAATAGAAATTTAAATGATATGATGACTTAATTTCATTTTCACATATTCATTTAAACACACACACACACACACAACACACACACACACACACACACACACACACACACACACACACACACACACACACACACACACACACACACACACACACACACACACACACACACACACACACACACACACACACACACACACACACACAAGCAAACACACACATGCACACATAAAGCCTATTTTTTTATGGTAGATTCAAAATGTATATAACATTTCAAATTAAATGCATCTTAGAAAAGAAATCACAAGATGGTTAAGACATGGGGCCAGTTTCATATATCTTTAAAAAGATGAAATCTGAGATTTCTGATTAGCTTAATTGTACCATTGATTTAACCATAAGAAACAAAAGCTCTGGATGAAATTACCAAAGTTTGTTTTTCTGGTATACTACGAACAGGTGCGAGTTTTCCCCGAAATGTGCTGAATCTATTTTACATAAATTCCAAAACATGCTGACCAAAATGAAGTCATAACGAAAACAAAATAATACCAATGTATAGTTAGATTGAAGGAGTGCTTTTGGTGTCGATGATAAAGTTTCAAGATTTTTTTCCTCAAGTTCATGTAATATGCTTTATATCCAGATTAGAGTTTTAATAATAGCAATGTGTAAATATGCATGAATAGAAACATCCCACCACCCAAACTCACCTTCCAATCAGAATACCATCCCAAGCTAGAACCTACAATAAATTTGTAACTGTGCTTGTCCATTTGACTCTTACCTGCAAGTGTAGTTGTCAACATTGAAACCAGAACGATCAGGCATGCCCTCATTTTGCTTTTCGTTAAACCGATGAATTTAAATTCCGCTTCGATTTCCTTACACGACTAATAAGCTGTAAATGTAAATCACGGCATGACAATGAAATTGTTACACGTTATAGATATTGCATTCATTGACTTTTCATATCCCAAATCATGTCGTCAATTTACTTTCACAAACATCGAAAGTTTCCAGGAAAAAAGCTGACATATAATGTACACCATCAAAAAATCAACAAAAGAGAATAGAGTGCACTCGACGTAATTGTACTGCGGAATGAATACATTTAGTTTGGACATAATTAAGAACTATTATAGTTTGAGTGGCGATAAATATAAGTTTCGAAACAGACAATGCACGCTTTTGTATTATTTTTTTGACAACTATTTATATTGTCAGTGTCTTTGTTCTGTCCATGCAACCTTGCCCGTAATCCGTGAATTGTTTAAAGGGAATTAAAGGCTGAGAGTAAAGGCTGAGAGCAAGTTGCATTCATTGAAAGCCAACAATCATGGAAGGATTCTGATGAATGTTTAAGAAAAACCCGAAAATGTGAATGTAGTTTTTAATTGTTTAATATTCATATGACCACTATAAATCTGTCACACTGTATTATTATTACAATTTTCTTTTAGGCCTACTCGCTGAGTTTCTCTAAAAAAAACTGATCAGTTATTTTGGCGTTATAATTGGCGTACAATTTGTACACGTTCGCAGGTATGATCCTGTTCAAGGAATCACATCGTCATTTCCTTTCAATAGGACTCTCTATTTTTTATGATGCGATCACATAGTGTGAAGAGTCTACACTGCCCCCTCCCCCATGACAATAGGGCATAACTGACATTTTTTTTTTGTCAAAATCGAGTTATATAGTGTAGGGGACTCAGTACATCATGTTAAACAGAACAAAAAAAAATATTAATTAGAAATGTCCCTTTGTTTCATAATTCGCTTGTTAAAAGGACACTGAATAGGGCTGTAAGTGTTGAACAAAATACATTTTGCTCAATATCTCCAATATGCCCTTTTGTTATGGGGGGGGGGCAGTACAGCTAAGCATGACATCGTACAGTTCTAACACACCCTTTCACACTTTACATCACGATTCAGAGTTTTACCCCTTCCAAATCGAATTATGGTCCAGTAAGCGCAAAGCGGGGTGCGTGCAGCATATTTAGTCTGTGTAAACCTTGGACGAATA
>JZLH01S0001782.1:12401-23261 GCA_001188425.1 Eucidaris tribuloides
GATTTTTGACAACTTGATTTTTTTTCCTGCGGTATAGGTGTGTACGTGAGTAATCCCTGCGGTATAATACTATAAACGTAGGCATACAAACGGTACGCATATATGGCAAACGAAACCCAAATTTACGTGTGTAATTGTGAATTTACGCGTCAATCAAAATAATAATAAGTAAATGGAATATCCTTAGCTATCCTTTGTAATTTGGGAGTGAGATCACATCGTCATTGCTTGTAAAGAGAATTGAAGTGAAAACTTACCTTAGGTATAACAAAGTGTTAGACGATTCTGGGAAAATGTACGGTTGCTTGGTTGATTTACTCCTTCTCCTTGATGGCATGCACGGTTCGAAAAACTAGTTGATAAGTTAATGATTGACGTCCTATCAAACATGTCAGAAAACAAACAAAACGTATAGGCTAGTAAGCACGTACTCATTTGGTCCATTGCCTGGACTGCTATCTATACTAAATACGTGTACGTGTGCGCCGCTCAGCTCACAAATCGAAGAGCCAGTGATGCTACACCATAATATACACATACATTCAGCACGTACGAACACTTAGCCTGGTTTTCCGGCGGCCGGACATATTCAACAGTCAAGTGGGGCCAGCGCGATCAGCGTCTAGTGTAGTAAAGTGTATGAGTGCGCGAAATATGATACGATTAAAAAACGACCAGTATCTGGTCTAGTACTAATTCTGCAACCTTGTTCGACTTAGTTCTCTTTGCTATTTACACATAACCCTTTAAGTTCAATAGATTTTGGTGTAGTCTAAAGATCACAACAAGCTCATTTATCTAACTTCTCTATCAGTACAAGTAAGCAGAACAGTGAATAGATGTGCGCGTATAGATTCTTGCTGTTTGGATATAAAATTTCAGTCTCCATGGGACGTTGATTTCAAAATCAGAGGCGATACCAGGATTTCAAAAGGCGGTGAGCGAAAGCAATGCCTTGTCTTGCGGGGATAATGATAAAAGTCATCTATATCGGTTGATAACCAAATATGGTACAAGTTAATGTAAATGCAGGGACCGATTGTTTTGTTTACCCAATACCAACCTTTAACCTACTTCCAATCCGTAGTCTCCAGATTGGTATTGTAAAATAACATTACCCACTGATTAAGATGAAGTTGCTGATGAGAAAACACTTTTGTTTTCCAATTTTTATCTACGCATTATTGAAATAATCGACTAATTAATGAAGCAAGTTCCTCAGTCCCGTTCGTAGCAGAAGGAATCACCGTCAATAGCGATTTCACAGACACGAACATTACATGCTAGATCGGTCTTTACGGCTATGCTATTAATATTCATGAAGGCCTGGGCTCACATCACAATGCACTGTTGAAGGTATTCTTTTGAATGCACTTAACAAAAGCCATTCACGCAGTCCTCCATTATTTATACAATAGTTGCGCTCAAATGCCTCACCAAAGTTCCTGTTCAGTTTTTAAACATCTGCAGTTTTACAGAAGCATTGTGATTGCATAGGTTTTCAAGCACTCCCAAGTTTGCGAACGAGGATATGACGGAATGACATCCCAGCCAAGTAATTCATTTTTGCACGCGGTGAAAGTCCCCGGTAGTTTGTACACTGCTTAAATGCACTTGGTCACGACATTTAATAAATGACCGTCATAATTATTAATTTTTCTCAAATACGCGCACATGGTATGAGAACAAACCCGATTTATAGGTTTAGTGATATGTAAATAATCATCATTAGGAATTTGTAAAATATCACTGATAGGACTACGGAAAATCACGATAAATGGTCTTGCCCTACAGTCCATAAGCAACGTAGTATATTACGTTTCAAACACCAGGCTGGTCTAGGGGTGCATGGCCTGACGTTTGTTCCATCCGGTGAAAGTATGGCATAAGGCAAAGAGATATTGTTAGGGCTGTCATTTAGTTGCCCTTTCAAAATAAGGTTATAGGGTTTTAGAGGCTCATGTTTGGTTACCGTCATGGGTTAGGATGGGCGGTCGCATCCTGTCGGTGCGCAAGCGGGGGTGGTGCAGTCGCCAAGCCCCAATGAAAATATAGGGCAAACATATCGAATCGCCCCCCCCCACCCCCCCCCCCAATAATTCTGACGACCTGAAAAATATGTAATGCAAGGATATGTTTAAAAAGTACTGAAAAGCACTACAAAACCATTAAACTTAGCATGACAATACTAATGAATATATTCATTTTTTTTCCGCGCTCTTTGCGCGCAAAATTATTGGCGCTCAGAGCGCGCCGAAAATGGTTGACATATTTTTTCTCTTTCGCCACCCCAATCCAAAAAATGGATCGACGCCCCTGGGTTAGGATTAAGGTTATTGTATAAAATAGTCTTCAAAGCAATTGTCACAGCAGCAAATGACATGGAACCTGTCTAAGATATCAGATATGTGGATTAGGGTTGAAAAAGAGCAGTGTATAATCTACTTGTGGAGGTTTGAATATGCCCCATCCTTCACGCTGGTGCCATTTCTGATTGCAATCCCCCAGTAGGTTGCATTTGCAAAGACATTTCAAGCGTGAATGTATAGAGGAGCTGCATTTCCCTTAAAGATTGTGTCATTGATTTGCACGTCAGAAAACATCCATATGAATGAAATCAGCTGAAATCATATCCAATGTGAAGATTAATATAAATAAACACCTCTCATAGAGACTTGGGGTAAAATATTGAGTTTTGGTGAAAATCTGGACGGTTAAAATTCATCCTTTTTCAAATTGCTCAGGAGCAAATTAAAAAAATCCGCGACGTCAAACGTGCACGTGCCGTTCCAAAATGGTCCGATCAGCCGTTAGCCAAAGGTCGCGCACTGGGGATAGCCGTTAACCAATCAGAGGGCTGCGCTGGTCTTGCTACGGTGCACAGTAACCGCGATTCGCGGTTTGAGCAAAATTGAAACTCACGGAAAGAACAACATTCTGGTAACATGTCGTTATTAGTTTTTCTCATAGAACAACAAATTCATGACGTATGGATCTCAGACTTTCAACACACCATTTGCAAGTACAATACTACCATTTGGTATTGATAATGAAGGGAAGTAATGGACTTACACATCCCTGACACAATCTTTAACATCAAAATTGATGAGAAAACCTCGTTGTTGATTCACAACGATGGATCTGTTGAAAATACCAAAACAAGGTTTATCCAGGTGGTTTGGAAAGTGGAAGCAATTTACGTTGTGAGAAGTGTGTGAGCTCCCAGGAGGAGTACGTCAAAGACGGCATTGATCAAGAGCAGCTCGTTGTCGTCGTCGTCGTCATCGTCGTCGTCGCCGCAGCAGGAGCAGCAAACTCTTATCAGGGAGTAGCTTCCCTTACGACAGCGTGATACGAATGTCTGTCTTAAACCTTTCTAGCTGCCTTTTCCACAGGGGCACCACTAGAGGGGTGTGTGTATGTGTTCCTCCCCCTCCCGTCATTCATGCTCGTAGTCGGGAAATTCACGCACCCAGTCAGTATTTGTTATGTTGCAAGTCGAGCAAATTGTAAAAGGTTATCGGTTGCTGTTTGGCTGGGAAATTTTCTTCCTTTTCGGCAGGCAAAAAAAAAAATGTTTCTTGGCGTCGACGACCCCCTGCCCCCTGCTTCTGCTTGTTGGTTATTGTTTGGCTGGGAAATTGTCTTTTGGGGCAGGCAAAAATGTTTCTTGACGTCGTCGGCCCCCTGCGTCCCCCCTCCCCTTCCCCGCGCAATCCCCCATTCAAAATGGTGCAGTGACGCCCCTGCTTCTCCACAGTACCAAAACACATCCCTCACTGTTCTATCCCATTTCCATATCTTAGCTTCCACTCCTAGGCTTCCCAGGAAATTGGGCCTCGTGGTCATGGCAATTCAAAAATGAAATTAATTCCTCTATTATGATGTGTGTGCTTTCTTAAAATTGCAATTTTCAGTGCAGAATGCAGGCTGTATTCGTGCTTGCAAAACGCAATGTCACTGAAAAGACTCGTATATTAAATGTTGACATGTGGCAAACAATTAAATAATGAAATAATCACCGTTCTGTAAAGACAGAATAAAATAATGCACCATTCGCAACAAGATAAAAAACTAAAGCTTTTAATCAATGAAAAAGGTTAGTGATTTTGTCCCAAATCAGCTGGTCCAGAAATTGAACCTTGATTCTGTAAATAATGTTTGTATGTGTTATTATACTCCAATGTTAGCTTACATTGAGAGTGTTCAGCAGTAGGTAATCAATGTAAACATGAATCGCTGAACTTGCCCACGAGCCTTCGTATATAAAGTAAAGCATATTTTCAAGCTCAAGTATATTTTTTGGTGATTGGTAAAAGTGTGTGTGTGTCGGGGGGCGGGGGGTGGCTACTGTGTGTTTAGACCTGTAACGTTTATTAGTGCCATGAAAATCACACACTCTTACATGTAATAATTATAAATGAATTGATGGAAAGTAAAACGGATCCCGACCGTTTCGCCTTGGGAAATGTATACACTGCTACCTGTTCTCCGATCATATAAAAACAAATGATATTTTGTTGCTATAAAAAAATTTCAGTGGGTTTGATGTTGTTTTCTTATGTTTGGGGTGACAGTAGAAAACGTTGTGAAAGGTGAACAATTTTATTTATCGATTGATTGATTTTTAATGGGAAATGGTTGGATTAATTAATGCCCCGTATCATCCACATTACTCTCTATTTACCCATGCAGAAGATCTACTAATCCTCAAAATATATAAAATATATAAACAGGTATATCTTTAACATAAATTTATTACGCCCTCTCTTGTCAAAATCAGCGACGCCTTGTCACATACTTCATGGTCTGTAGTGCAAGGCCATTTATCGTGATTTTCCGTAGTCCCATCAGTGGTATTTTACAACCCTAATGATGATTATTTGAATATTTCTAAACCCTTAAATGGGTTTTTTATCCTAATACCATTTGCGCGTTTTGAGAAAATTAATTAATCCTGAAGGTTATTTATAATGTCGTGACCAAGTCCGTTTAATCAGTGTACAAACTACTGCACAATTTAACCGTGTGCAAAAATGAATTACGTGGCTGGAATATCACGCCGTAACATCCTCGTTCACAATCTAGGGAGTGCTTGACAACATATGCAGTCTCAACGCTTCTGTGAATCCGAAGATGTTTAAATACTGAATATGAACTTCGGTGAGGCGTAACCATTCTATAAATAACGGAGAACTGCGTGAATGGCTTTTGTTAAATTCACTGAAAAGAGTCCTTTACCTGTGCATTCCGATGCGTATGATGTAGAGCCGCAGGCCTTAATAAATATTGATAACATAGCTGTAAAGACTGATCTAGTGACTAATGTTCATGTCTGTGAAATCGCTATTTACGGTGATTCCTTCTTCTACGAAAGGGACTAAGATCTTGCCTCACTAAGGCCTCAGTCACATTTGACTACGGACACCGTACGATAACTTTAGCTACGGTGTATCGTACGATTCTGGGGGCATCGCAGATAGCTACGGTCTACGAGGTTTGCGTTCACATTATCTACGATCATCGTGCGATTTCTTGTACGGACCTTGAGTTTAACACTCAGGTACTATCGGCGAACCTGTTCGCCGAGAAGACAATCGGATCCATATCTTTTAATTCGAATGACAAATGTCACTGAAGTTCCTACCAATGACATTTATCGTAAAATGAATACACAATGAACCAAATAAATGAGTTAAAATGTATTGTCTTGATAGCATTTGCGATTTTACAGAAAATCATACAATTTGGAAATGTTATACACATCAGTCCGAAACAATCCAGTCCCTGGTTAACACACCTGGATTTTTAGCCCAGCACCCAAAGTGTTAAGCAGGTGCAGAGGCTGTACGGATATCATACAGCTATCGTACAGAGATCGTGCGATATCAGTGCAGTTACCCTGCTACAGTTTGCCGTCTCCTCAGCCTCTTCACAGATATCTTGCAATGTCGTACGATGACCGTACGAGATCGTACGAGATCATACGAGATCGTACGATGACCCCATGAGGTTGCAACCTCCGTACGATTTTTGTTACCCGTCCCCAAATAGCTTTGGTCACATTTGGCCTACGATGACTTTACGGGGCCGTAAACTCATCGTATCTTCCATATCGTGCGATCTCTGTATGGTGACAAGCTTTGACTGTATGATTTTCGTACGATTTCATGGACTCCCTAGGGGCATCGTAGCCTCTACGATTTTGTTTAGCGTGAAGGTTTGACAATTTTGTTTAAATCATAAGCCCGTAGCCCGTAGACTTGTCATACGATGGACGCAGGACATCGCACCGAGGCTTTGCGCTGATCGTACAGTCAGTATACGATATCGGCTATTGTAGTGGGTACTCGAACACTAAAATGACACAATGGCTATACACATTCTCTGTGACGTTACGGTATCGTACAATCTCTGTACGATATCGAACGATCTATGAAGGGGCCAAGGAGACTACAGGGCTATCGCGCGATCTCTGTACGATAGCTGTACGATCTTCGTCGTAGCCCGTCGCCATCTGCGATGCCCCCAAAATCGTACGATAAATCGTAGATAAAGTTACATACCGTGTACGCAGTCAACTGTGACTCGATGCTTTTTCCGATATCGTACGATGAATGTACAATCAGCGCACAGCCTCGATGCGATGTCCCTGCGTCGATCGTACAATATCATCTACGACAAGTCTACGAGCTACTGGCTTACGATCTTTAAAAATTAGTCAAATTTCACACTATTAAAACAAAAATCGTAGAGGCTACGATTCCCGTGGAGAACCCGTGAAATCGTGCGAAATTGTACAGTCAAAGCTTGTCACCGTAGCGAGATCGTACGAAATGGAAGATACGAGGAGTTTACGGGCTCTGTAAGGTCATCCTAGACCAAATGTGACCTAGGCGTAATTAGTCGATTATCTCATCAATGCGCAAACAAAACTTGGAGAACAAATGTGTTTCCTTATAGGCAACTACGTCTTAATCAAATTGCAATGATATTTTTTCAATACCAATCTTGAGGCTATGGAACTTTTTTTTTCTAGAGCGGTATTTGGTTAATGCCCTACCGTCTATAAAATACACGTCAAGTTCGAATTTGGAGTCTGCACGTCAAATGTCAAAGGTCACATCTCATGCCACTTGGTTCCCACATGATTAATCAATAAGAAATGCTTACTGATTGCGTTAAGCGGGGGCATCCCTGTTTTATGGACACACCAAATTTCTAATTTTTTTATATTTTGTTTGTATATTCTGTTATTCTGAAAGTACTTGTTCTAAAACAAAAAAAAAGTCGACTTGATTTTTCTTTTGCCATATTGATTACTCCTATTGCAAATTCAATGAACAATGGACTGGCTGTTGCCTTTGACTTGTTTGTGTTTGCATTGATTCATCAAGTTAACCAGCAAGCAGGTGGGAAGTCATTGGAAGAGAACCACCTATACAGAGTTAATTATGTGTGGGTTCGCATGTGCTAAAGAAAATATCTTAAGTACCCAGCTCATGCTTTCAGATATTTGAAACTAAAAGTGAATAGCTCAAAATGAATGCTATGCAATAAATCACACATGAATAGGAACGTACACTGTTACACCGTACAAGGTGTTTTTCTTAGAAGAATTTAACAAAATTAATACGTGCACCTATTTAAGGATGGATAATCGAAATACATCTGTAGCTTTCGCCATCGTTTAAAGTGCATTCGTGTTTTTTGTTTGTTTTGGGGGGGAGGGGGTGATGGGAAATGGTTGGATTAATGAATTTACCCTATCATCCATAATTACTCTCTATATACTCAGGCAGAAGATCTACCTCCTCCTCAAAATATACGAACAGGTTTAGCTTTGACATAAATTTATGGCGCCCTCTCTTGTCAATATCAGCGACGCCCTGTCACGTACTCAAGCGATCAACATCAGTTGATTTCCTCCTACAACGAAGAATGGATGAGTTGTTTCTCTTGCATCGTGAAGTCGGATATCGCTAACGTATGTTGGTATTGTAATAAGACCGGTGCGTGCCAAATGCATCATATCACTTCATTCTTCCTGACATCATACTTTGTTATGCAGCAAAATATCATCATTCTATTGTATTACTGACTACCCTCCGGGAACTGGGCAACGATTTATGAAATCGTCTTGAATTTGGAGTATTGAAAAATATAAACTGATTGTCAATGATTGTGTGTACTGCTAACCTTTAAATGGAAATCTAGATTTTTGCCTCACAATTCACCAACGAAGCTTCGATAAAGATCTGCCACAGTAAGTATTAAAATTACTTATAGTTGATATTTGTTAGCAAGCCGTAGTGGCTGTGTATAGTTTTGATAAATGGAGAAAGCAGAAATATTCTTCAGTTGCGTTTTCAGATATTTCTGTATCATCTATTAATGCCCTGAAAATCATATCTGTTGAGATTCTTTAAAGTCAGTATATAAATTTGGTAAATGGCAAAAATGGAGAAAAACTGTTCTATTGTGGATTAAAGAAAATGATAAAAAATCGTAAAAGTCGGGATTGGCGAAATTTTTGACATAGGAAATGAGCATACTGATAAGTATACAAGTATACAATATGTCATTATAAATCATTTTCAATGGGTTTAATGTTTTCTGATGTCTGCCATGACATACCATACATATGTAAAAAAAAAAAACTGACAAAAAATGTGTCTGATCGACTAAAAATATACTTTGGCTATTAAAAATATATTGTAGAACATTTTGTTTTAATCTATGTAGGTTTGGTGTTGTTGCTTTTTATGTCCGTCAAGAAAATGTCATGCTTGTGACAGATTGATAAAAAAGTAGTCAGAACAACGAAAGCAAAAATTACAAATTAGCATGTAAAATCGAACAGAAAATATATTTTTGATGTTTTCGTCTTGTACAAAGAATGATCGGTGCTTTTTTGTGTAAAAATAAGTAATACAATTTGACTCTGCGGTACGTGTTTGAGTTAATCCATGTTAAATACTTCAACGACATGGCCGCCTTATTGTGTATACAGTCGAAAGATACAATATACATTTAACCTATTTTATTGCACGTTGATATGGAACGAGGTTTATAGTACTTGAAATATTCATGAAAATGATGATGATAATCAACCACCCTGGAACTGTATGATGCATTACTCTTCCAAAAAGATCCCAGGCCTAAAGATAAATTCTACGCCACAAGCCTTATGTTAACTTCCCATTATATTTTTCCTGTACTATTTGAATGGAGGATGTGCAGAGGCAATTGTAATATCTGCATGGTTATTGTTTGGACTAATACCTGTACAAAAGAGTGGGGGTTTAATTGCCATGTCAACTGCCGCTCGCGTGTGCTCTTTTACAGCAGAATGCCCTAACAGTAAATTGTCTCTTACTTGAAACGTTTGGTTTATTAACATAAAATCAGAGAATTGTGTGGCGCCAGGGTTAGAGAAGGGGGTGGGGAGGGGCGCCCTTGAAATTATTAAAATTCACACAAACTCGCGGGGGGTTTCGCAGTGTATATCATGAAATTTTATGTTTGACAGCCCCCCCCCCCCCACTTCCGAGAGTTTTTTCACTCCTTTGGTAGTTATTATTTTACACTGGCGCTGTCCTTGCATAGAAATGTCTTAAATTCGAGGCAATTTCATTTTACTAGGCTATACATGCTAACAACTCCACGAAACACAGCACACAATATTAAACGAAATTGGTCTTCACTGCTGATGAAATTTTTGTGCTCCGTAGAAAATTACAATATTAAAATTTCAAACTCATTTTCAAACTCATTTCCTAACATTGACTCCCTCAACAAATCAATTCGATGTATAAGGTTTCATTAATGAACTCTAAAACCGAACAAATATCAATGAGAAGTTTTGTTGATGTGTAATCGTCTTATCAACCTCATAATTCTATTTTCCGTACATGTAGAGTGCAGATGCATTTACATTATCAGAATAGTGACAAAACACACACACACACACACACAACACACACACACACACACACACACACACACACCACGCACCACGCACACGCACACACACATGCACACATACAGAATACGCATACGCCATTACATTATATACAACACTCCACACACATACACACACACAAAACACACAACAAACACAAACAACCACACACACAAACACACAAAACACGACACACACGCACAACAAACTAATACATTCCAAATTACCCAATTATTTTTATGGACACCGTACTTTAATGTGATTACACGGCGATTGTGTGTCTTAGACGATTCAATTTCAATTTTATGAGAATAAAAAAAAACATAACGTTAATTTCAGGATATCGTCATTAACACCACAAAAATGTTTCAGTTTCAACTTCTCTACACCGATGTGTGCGAGTGTTTAACCTAACAGGCATTCTATAGTTCTAGAAAATGGTGAAAATGACATTTTCTTCTTTTGATTTTGGATAGACCTAAATCATTTTATTAATGCACTGAAATCACCCACTCTGAAGTTTCCTCTTTTTTTTTAGAAGTTTATGAGGAAATAAAAAAAGTCAGGGGCCCTTACATGTCGATATCTGATCATGGATTATTCAAAACTCATTAAATGTCATTAAAAACATTCTGTTTTCTAATACTTGACATAACCCTGATGATACTGTGGGAAATATTCAGAAATATCTTTCCTTTTCGACCAAAACTCATGTATAGCCCTACTTGGACTTTAATACGTGTCTTACGATTGTGATTGGAACTCTGATATCAATCACGTTGCCTTCACAAATTATATATATATATATATATATATATATATATATATACTGTATCAGAAAAATATGCCTGTTCTAATATTCTGTCTCGAAGTATAACTTCTTTGTGTGCTATTCC
>JZLH01S0001786.1:0-12156 GCA_001188425.1 Eucidaris tribuloides
TGGGTACGGATGCAGAGCCAGACGGAAGCATGGGTACGGGTATGGGTATGGGTATTAGTATGGGTACGGATATGGGTATGGGTATGGATATGGGTACGGTTATCCACAGGTACAAGAGGAGAGGTATGGGTACGGGCCAGCCGCTTACGAGACGAGAGGTACAGGTAAGGATATGATCCTGTGGATACTGGATTGGTACCGACCATTGGGAACAGGTACAGGAATGAGACAAGAGGTACGGATATAGACTTGTGAGTACGGGTATGGGTACGGCCCAGCTGTAATGGATACAAAATGAGAGGCACAGGTACGGATATGGATATGGACCTGTGGGTTGGGGTGTAAGTATATACAGTACAGGGGTACGGGTATGAGATCATGGGTACGGGCCCGGAATTTAAGGGACAAGGGTACGGGTACTTGAGAAAATGGAAATCTAAAAAAAATTATTCTTTCCCTTAATGATTTTTTTAAAAAAGCATAATATAACAAATTCATTAAAAAATGGTATTCACAGGTAACTTCCGAAAAATTTTCCATCAAATAATATAATTTTTTAAACAAATAAATATGAATCTGCAGTTTAAGAAAAATTGCCAGAATGTACTGCAAAGGACCAATCATTACACATTTAATGAGGCAATTACATCTACAATTTTAATCTCCAAATAATGTCCATTCAACATAAACCTCACCCGGCGCTAGGACCCGTGGAATTTCCACGGGTCCCGCTAGTGTTGGTGAATATTGGTGAATATGATCGATTCCGCTAAATATAGTGCAGGTGTGCTGCGCTGGTGAATGTTGGTGAATATGATCGATTCTGGTCATGGCTGGTGAATATATGTTGGTGAATATGATCGATTCCGCTAGAGTACAGTACCCATGATTCGACCACTTAAGCACTTTTGCATTAATATCTTTCTTTCTATACACATTGATAAAGTAATACATGGAGGTAAATAAAGTATATATACTTACCTTTCACCAATCTGGAAATAAACTTTCGAAACTGGAATAACAGTACGGGCGCACGTCCAATATCGGAGATTATTTCCAATGTCGGAGATTATCTCCGATATCGGAGACTTTTAATGGGGTCATCAAAACTTGGCACAAAGAAAATCTCCGATATTGGAGATTTTTTTTTCCAAGACCAATCCCACTGAGGTCCTGGTGGTGTAAACAATTAGATCTGGATTTACTTAGAGTCTAATACAAATTTATTAATGATTTATAGAATAATAATATTGATAGTGACAACATTCATAAACTATGCTGGTAATCGATACCATCAGCAACTTTACTATCGACAACTGCTGCAAAATGTAAACAATCGATCATAACTTGGTAAGAAGACGGTGAATTTTCAAAGTAGACGGTTATATGGGGTAAAATCCCTCAAGGATTCTGAATATCACATTCCTAAGTTGCGATAACATGATCCCTGCTGCGCCAGGTAAATAAACAAAAAAAGTCACCAATATTGGAGACTACTCCCGAAATTGGAGAGCAGAAAAATCTCCGATATCGGAGAGTCTCTCCGAATTGGAGAGAATCTCCGATATTGAACGTACGCCCGTACTGAATAAAGTTTCAAAAGAGAGCTTCGATCCGCAGGGTACTATATTGTGCCCAAGAATCGGCCGGGTATGCCCGTCAATCGACCGAAATTAATATCCACGAGTCAAAATCAACTCCTAACAATTATTTTTGGGGTATTACGGAGCTAAATATTACTGCAATTAATATCCGCGGGTCAAAATCAAATTGCAGACTTTCATTTATGGCATAATACGGAACTAAATATTACCCCTAATTCATTTCCGCGGGTCAAAAATACACTCTTAACAATTATTTTTGGCGTAATACGGAACTAAATATTAGTGAAATTAATATCCATGGGTCAAAATCAAATTGCCGACTTTTATTTCTGGCATAATATGGAACTAAATATTTGCAAAAATTCATTTCCACGGGTCAAAAATAAACACCTAACTATTATTGTTGGCCTAATATGGAGCTAAATATTACTGCAATTAATATCCGCGGGTCAAGATCAAATTGCCGACTTTTATTTTCGGTGTATTACCGAACTAGATATTAGCACAATTTATTTCCGCGGGTCAAAAATAAATCCCTTACTATTATTTTTGGCGTAATACGGAGCTAAACAATAGCTCTGTGTGACGCCTGTTTCTCTGATATATCATATGGGACAGATTATTTTACTGGCCCGGTCAGACCAGTAAAATTGGCCATTTCTGAAATTATACTGGCCCGCCAGTGATTTTTACAGGTCTCGGACCGTCGGACCTGTGCCAGTGTCGAGCCCTGACTATGGAGGCCAGAAAAGTTGCATGGTCTAGAAATGAGACTGCATATATGCCAAATAGCTTCACTGCAACATATCTTAAAAACAAAGCATATTTTGCATATTTGACTTCAGAAATGAATTTAGCACAAAATTTCAGTCTAGAAAACGTATCTTGCCTTATGAAAACATAAAGTTCATGTTTGTGGTATTTGGCAGTCAAATGGTGGTAGAACCTTGAACCTTGTCGTAAGTGAGAAGACACAATGGTTCCTGATGCGTAAACGTGAGTTACAGAGGAGCGTACATAAAATTTTGAAGGAAAATTGAGACATTGTCTTTGCACTTACCACAGTTAAACATAGGCATGAAGGTTGTCCTACACCTACACATGTGTACACCGGTGGGGGTGGGGTATAATGCAAAATACTTCCACACTTGCACACTTGTAATTCTTGACAGTCTTAATGGATTGACCTTTTTGATTTTTGCTTGCCTTGTCAGCATGGCCATAAACATGTCATAAATTTCTCATACCCTCTCTGCCTTTCACATTTTCCCCCAACACTAGTAGGAATT
Organism: Eucidaris tribuloides; assembly: GCA_001188425.1. Taxonomy (NCBI): domain Eukaryota; kingdom Metazoa; phylum Echinodermata; class Echinoidea; order Cidaroida; family Cidaridae; genus Eucidaris; species Eucidaris tribuloides. The sequence continues at coordinate 2,894 of JZLH01S0001786.1, forward strand.
AGATGGCACTGTTGCGCATACAGTACATGTATGTCAAACGCCATTGGGTAAATTGGCAGGGAATATAAAGTTCATAATTTTACCATCCTAAGGTAAAAATATGGCAGTTTATAAAACTAATTTTCATTTTGGAAAGCTGATGTACAATTTTTTCTGAAGCAAAGCCATGGACCCTCACTGGGTATCACAGTTTCATATGCACACAAAGTTGGGCATCGGGTGATTTCAAGGCATATTGGTGCATGGTTTTCAGCAGGGAATGTAAAGTTCATAATTTTACTATCGAAAAGTAAAAAATAAAAATAAAAAAGGGCATTTTAAAGCTATTTTAGGGAAAGCTGAATGCATGACCATTTTTTAAAAATAAAGTTGTGTATCCTCACCCGACCCTCACTGGGTCTAACAGTTTGAAGTTGGGTATGTAAATGCAATATGAAGTGATTTCAAGGCATATTACGGTAGTGCATGGTTTTGCTGACCAAGTTTTAATTTACCAACACTTGGATAATTTTCCATGAACATCGCTACCTATATCTTCATCTCTATCATAAATACAAAAAGATATTTGAATTTTGTGTTTAATAGTTGACTTGATTTGTTGGTAGGGTTGCAAAGGGTCGGAAACTTTCCGGGAATTTTGGAAACTTTCCATGGAAAGTTTCGGGAATTTTCAATGGGCTGGGAATTTTGGGAATGTTCATTTTTATCTAATTTAATGGTAAATCATTTTATTTTTGAAAAGATTTCATCAGTATGTTCTATAGCACTTCTTCACATGCAAAATATAGTTTTATGCTCCTCTTTTGGCTTGCCTGGGCCTTTCATGAGGGAAAAATCAGCCCAAATGATTTTTTCCACATGAAAAAAAATGCACTACACGCATTACAAATGGATGGATGAGATGTCCACTGCAGTATAAATGATGTTATCTGTCTGATCTCACATTGTAATGTAAAATGTGTGCTTTGCATGTGCATGAAGTGCAAAAATATCCACTGAAATATCTAGATCTATTTCAAAGAGTGGAGTGGGCCTGTACATCTTTTCTTAATTCATAATTTTGAGTATACATGTACATACATGTAAGAGTTGGATTATACTTTCGTATCAAGCTGGTGTGTAACAATAGTTTGGCTGGTTGAGTTGATATTATGCACAAATAGCAAAGAAAGCCAGGTCACTAGTAATGTTTCATGATTAATCTAAATAAACAAACATAAATCACTGTTTGATTTCACATTGTTACATATCCTTTCTTGTTTGTATTAGATATACAGAAAGATGTAGCAGGCAAAGAACAGGAATACAGGAATAAGTTAGAAAAAAATGTCATAGTGACTCTCACTGAGAGTTGTGAGAATTATGATATATGGTGATAAAACTAGCTTAAACAAGGGGTATTGTGTGACACTTATACTCTCATCAAGGCCTATCAATTACTTACCGGTAGTTAATTTCTTTTAACTTTACGTCTTTGCGAAGTGGTTCCCTCGATCACGATAGCCGAAACAGCCATACATGTAGGGTATAGTTCGAGTTTATTGATTTAAAAGTGCATACTGTACATTAATACGGCGCAACTAACACAAATCGGGTGGCATGCATCGGTCACGTCAGGTTAGCTCAAGGCCAGCGCAAGTGCGATCTAATTGGTTGGCAAAAACTGACAGGTACCCCAAAATCTTTCTTAACTTATTCCTGTTAGTTGCTGATTACATCTTCCTTTAAAGTAGAAATTTTGATATCACAACATTTCTGATATTGGATGAATAATAATTTTAATTTTGAAAATACAAAAGCTAAATGTACGAAAATATGGAAAGTTTCCGAAAGTTGCCGAAAATTCCCAATATTTCCAGAAAATTTCCGAAAATTCCCATGGAAATTTTCAGCTCTGAAAATTCCCGGGAATTTTGCAACCCTATTTGTTGGGTCCCCAACTTAGGCGTAGATGACTGTTTGTGAAAACTTGTGTTTGTATTAGTACTTTACTTTGTAACAGTATTTTAATATATGCCTGCCTTTACCTTTGCAGGCATTGAAGGTTACAGTGTTGATTTTTGAGGCTGTATATGGTGTATCATCTCAACCCGCGGTAAAGAGAACATGGAAGCCCCACTTTCAGGATCAAATGATGTGTGAGTATACCAACAAGACGAACACTTTCAACCGGAGTCATTGTTGAATATTCTGCTAAGGTAAACCTGGCTCCATTGATTCCCCAATCACAGTCCGAACTAAGCCTGTCATCCAATCCAATACCATCGCAGATTCTCAGCGGATTTGGCCCTTGAGACTAATCTGAGCTGATACGGAATAACTACATGTAGATTGATGTCATTTCTCAATAAATGGCAGGGTAAAAACAAATTGCACCTTTCTGCTTGAATTTTGTACAGTGGGGAATTATTCGACCTTGCATTCACTTCTGTGTTGAGGTTTAGCAGCAGCCAAATGTCATAAAACATAAATCCCAAACTGACAACAGGCTGCAGAGATGAATGATCTCAGGGTTACCAGTTTGACCTGTACTATTTTAAGTAGGTCAGTGGACTTGTTTCCAGACATACATGTACAGGTGAGGGGTCGTCAGGGTGAGGAATGTTTTATTGCTCTACAGCATGGGTGGTCTACTCGTTCAATCTCCCTCGACCTTGTGTGTGTGTACATGATGTTGTCAAGGCAGACAGTGGTATTGTTGACACTCGAAAAAAGACACAATCCGAGAAATTCCAGTCAGCCTAGACATTGTATCCGAGCATGTGGCCACAAGAAAGTCTGAACTCTCGTTACCGCTGTATACATGGTCAGACATCAAATCATGAGTCTGACTCTAGAACTCCATGTTGGTGATTAGCAGCAGTGACAGTTGTAATATTCTTCTCACAAAATGTAACTTACTCAGTATGAAAGCATCATGTTAACTGTTACAGAGAAACGTTTATATCTATACTTATCAAATTTTCAATTTTGTCAATATCTGATGCACTTCCAATCTCAGTGAATCGTTTACGTATGATCCTTTGCTAGAAATGTTGTCCAATCAGATTTGTCAAAGAATATTATAATTATTTTTTTTTTTTAGTAATCTGCTATTCTGCTTGAAAAATACTATATCACTGACAGATAAAATGGTGATTTATCAAGAACTGCACAAGATAAAAAAAGTTAAACTTACATATTTGACAAAAAAAGTTCATATCTAATTACATGTTTCCTAAACATACTTCATATCATGATTATGGATATTATATTTAGTCATTGCCATTATTCTTTAAACACTTAACATGCCAGAGGATTTAAACGTCTAATGAGGTTATGTGTATTATTCGGTGCAGATGTGCGACTTCGGCATGTTAAAAGTTAATGTGGAGTCTAAAAGCAAGATACCTTTTCATTCATAACTTCACTACAGGTTAAAAGGGTTGGAAATCAGACTATGAAGGGGGGAGGGAGATCAATGGAGTCAGATTTATCAGTGGACTATTCAACAATGACTGGGCTGAAACCTTTGGAATATTTACAAACTTGTTCAATGTGCTCATTCTCAACTAGGATAGTGTTGAGGAGGAGGAGCAAAGTTGATTTATGCACTCTTATTGTATGTGACTATCCATGGAATGTTTGTAAGTAGTAGTATGCATTAGGAAGTTGTAAAGTATTGACTAGTTTTAATGCTTGCCAAAAGACAGGAATAAATTATCACTGACTTGTCAGGCCATTAAAATATAAACTACTATGAGAGTGAAATTTCAAAGATTGGTGACATGCCCAAGTTTTCACATGTATTTTTGTATATATATGAAAGTTGATCACAGTTTTTTGAGTTTCTACAGTGTCCATGGATGAAGAAAGTTTTGAAGAAAAGGTTGAAGTGCATGTTTGATGAAGAAAAGAATTACAAGATAATCAAGAAGTAACTAGATTTGAATTCGTCACTGAGACGAATTGGTGATCCGCGTTACCGATTCGATCATTAAATTTAAAGTAAATGGACAGACAATGTATATCAATTATCATTGCATGATGAAATATGTCCCTCATCACCTACAATTGTCTATTAAAGATTAGTTGGAAATTCGACGTGCGCGTACGCGTTCGTTGCGACGCGCGGACGGTTGTGATTAGCACCAGTGACAACTTTTTATCTGAAGTTACGGTGTACCAAATAGTGTTATCTTAATCCACCCCATTCATGAGATATGCGCGAAATACGTGTTTTTCTTTGTGACGTCATACATGACGTCACAAATATTCAGCATGCAAAGTAGTGTCTGAACTGCTATCTACGGATCATAGGCTATCAGAATGAGCAACATAAGGTAGAGGTCATGGTTTATTCTAGAGAAAAATGACTGATTTAAAACTTAATTTTAAACGTACGCGTACGCGTTCGTCGTGACGCCAGCACGCATATGATAAGTACGTATGATGACCTTTGATCTGAAGTTACTGTGTACGAAGTTAAGTGATGTTACTCGACTCCAGTCATGAGATATGCCCGAAACTATGATTTTTCTTGTGACGTCATAGATGACGTCATAACACTTTGGCATAGAAAGCGATGCTGAAATGCTATCTACGCATCATACTCTATCAGAATAAGCAATAAAAAGTAGGGGTCACGGTTAATTCTAGAGAGTTATGATGATTGAAAAATGCGCATTATTCACTACGGCGCGCAATGCGCGCGCATTTACGTTTTTTGGACCTGTAAGCAATATTTTTTGTCTTAGTGTCGGAAAAAGGTTCTAATTAATGAAGAATTCAGTCAGAAATCCAATTCGTCGAAAAAACGACGATATTCGGTCGAAAAAGGGTGCGCGGAAAAAACGCACGGCGTACGCGCGCGCACTCAAATGCTCCAAATGACCTGAAACGTATGCTACTGTTAATAAGAAGTCATTTGGAGGCATTTTAAAATTTAAAATTTTTGACGCGCCGTACTAAGCCCATCATGAGGCGGCGCAGCACGCTGATTAGCGTCCAAAGTTGACACCTGACCTAACTTAACTTCTGCCAAATTACCCGTTGTTTATTCGACTAGCCGGTTGAGATATTGCAAATAGTAGGCTAGACTAGTTGCGCTATGAACGTCATTGCATCGACGTCACAGACACTGTCCAGGAGGACATTCTGTAGCGTATTAGACGGGACATTAACTATGCCAGTACAAGGATTGATGTACGATGTTTGTTCTTGAGATAGCATGATGCACAAGAATGACTAGAAAGAAACACGAATAATAAATAAAGAAAAGAAAAAGAACAAAATTCTGACGAAATCTATGGTGATCCGCGGTTACGCGGATCACCAATAACTTCCCATTTTCCTTTTAATCCCTTTTCTTGTAAGCCTCCATAATTGGACCACCAACTTGGATCAGGCAGCAGCAGGTGCCGGAAAGCTCTTACTCATTTCAGAAGATCGCTTGAAAATTCTTGCATCGTTGGCCAAACAAGTTTTCCAGATGTGTGAAGAGCTATATCAGGTTGAAATCATGCCATCTGAAACTGTGGCACGTGAACATAGGGTAGGCTTTATGTATGCAAACCCGTATTAGTTCACCTGTTTAACCCTCTCAGTATATGGTAACATATCTCTGTAGACTTTGTGGGACATATTCTACAGTGTGTCTCAAAAAAAATTGTGCAAGTGAAAACCACCCTCTTTGGCAACTAGAAAACACTCTTGTGACATTATGCTTACATCAATGTCAAGAGCATAGTCTTAGCTTTCAGACAACGTTAGTTTTGATCAATTTGGTTCTTTCAATCTTGAGATATGTTTATTTAAATAAGAAAGGGTGAAATCACAATTGTGCGACTTTCACTGCAGTCCATTGTAAAAGTGACACAATTGTGTTTCCACCCGTTTGTTGTTTACAAGATATCTCGAGATTAAAGCAAGCAAATTAAACAGAACAAATGACATTTGAAAGCTGAAACTTTGTCCTTGACTTTGATGTAAGCATCATGTCACAAGAATATTTTCTAATTACCAAAGACGGTGCTTTTTACTTGCACAATTTTTTGAGATATGCTGCCGCACATTTAAAAAAATTGTACAAATGAAAAGCACCCTCTTTGACAATTAAAATATACTGATGTGACACATGTTTACGGTAACATCAAGGGCAAAGTCTTAGCTTTCAAATGATGTTTGTTTTATTCAAATTGCTTGTTTTGATCTCGAGATTGTAAACAACGAAAAGGTGTAGTCACAATTGTGTCACTTTTACGGGAAGAGGGCCTGATGCTATCATTGACTGTAGTAAAAGTGGCACATTTGTGATTTTACCTTTTTGTTGTTAACTGAACATATCTCAGGATTAAAACAAGCAAACTGAACAGAACAAACAGCATTTGAAAGCTAAGACTATGCCCTAGATGGTGATGTAAGCATCATGTCACAAAAATTTTATTCTTATTACCAAAGAGGGCGCTTTTGACTTGCATAATTATTTTTGAGACACACTATAAATGTGGTACTGAAAGGGCTAATTTATGTAAGCTCTCATTTGTCCATGTGCTTTTTGAACAGATAAGAACACAATTTTAGGGCACATCATGATACTATTCTCAACATACACATACTGGAAAAGGCTTAGACAAAATCATGTGACAAAAAGGATGTCAAATTAAAAATAGTAAATAAGCGTGATTTGTTTGACCTCGTGTTCAAATTGGAGTCTTTAACCCAGGTGTTCTAATTTATTATTGTTGTAGTGGCATTTTTGTTGTCGAGAGTTTGTACTGCGCCACTCTCCAACATGCGAAGCGAGGGGGTCGATGGGGCGGAGCTTTAAATATGAGGCCTTTTAAGAGGCCCAAAATGGCTTTAATTGATATAAACAGCATCAAAACGAATTCAAAGAAATTCCACAATTTATTATTTGTTTTCATAGCTGCTTCCTTGCGCCACTTCGGAAGGCCTGATACGCCAAAAGTGGCACGCGCGCCGCAGTTTGAGAACCCCTGCTTTAACCCCTCTGCCCCAAATGGAGCTGCAGGCATTATGTTTTTGGGTTGTCCTTATGTATGTCTGTTTGTTCAAATCTCCAAGTTCTTGGTTGTGGCAAAAATATATAAATATTGCGGGAGAGATTTCAACAAAACTTGAAATTGGTACTCAGTTTTTATCTTTAATCAAATTCAAAGCTTGGGATCAAGTTATATAATGAAACTTGTTGATTCATTTAATTGTAATTTTTAGATATTTAATATTGTACATTCCTTTGTAATGTTTGAAAAAGTTGTAGAAGTAAATGAATGAATGAAAGAATTATGGTGCCAAAACTAATTGCATGATTTGGATGTGATTGGATTTAGGTTTGATATGTGGTATCACTCTTATGCAAGGCTGCCACTCATAGGGGAATTCCCCTACCGTAGGGGATTTTGGCCATGAGTAGGTTGTAGGGGATACCTACGAGGAAAATGACCTTCCGTAGGGGAAACGTAGGGGGTTTTGATGATTTGTAGGGGATGTAGGGGGTTTTGACAATTTTCAGAAATATTCATAATTTTCCCAAGGAAATCCGATTACATTCGTCCATTTCGTCCATCTCCGCCAAAGAAATTGTGATCAATAATTTACATTTCTAAGGTTATTTTTTAGGGAAAACATACCTTCGTAGGGAAAAAGTTGATTTTGTAGGAGAAAACATAAGTTCGTATGGGAAAATATGGTTAATTAGGCGTAGGGGAAAAGTGGTGTCCGTAGGGGAAAATACGCATGCAGCGTAGGGGGAAATCAAAATTTTGAGTGGCAGCCCTGCTGTTAGGATAACGAGATCTGAATATTTGTTTCTTGATTTCTCCAGCCGTCCACACAGGAAAGGATGGAAAATATGCTTATTGGAGATGTGACAGCCTCTGCAACAGTTACCAATTTGGTCAGTGAAGAGGAAGTAATTATGCCCACTCTCCATCTTGAACCGAAGCTTGGAGATGAACCAAACTTGTCTATCATCCAAAGTGAACATAGCTTCCCTATACTGGAAGAAACAACGGAGAACAGGCCAGAGACAAACATCGACAATCACAATGTGAAAGGAGACATCTTACCGAGTGAGCAAATGATTTGCTTCTTTGCTTACCTATTTGCAACGTATCCCATGTATATTGTACACTCAGCTTTCAAAATAATTGTTTATTGCTTTTACAACGTGAAACTCTATGGGTACTCAGGTTGACCGGATTCACCTTGCCCATTTCCTCCCATAGACTACTGTATATAGATCTAGGCTATTTTATACTCCACTGCAGTGGTAATTCCAACTTTCCAAACTGTTGTATTCTAGGATGTTTATTTGTCCATTAAAGCACTACTATGTAGCTCAGATATCAAAGTTTGACAATTTTTCAAATTGAAGCTCCACAATATTAAATTGTTTCTGTAAAGATAGATTTCAGGATTTGCAATTCAATTATTTCCCTGTATTATCATTACCAAACTGTAGTAAAATACTTACACATGTTGTGTTGAAAGTTTGAGATCCAGACATCATGAACTTATTGTTTCATGAGAAAAACTAACAAAAATATTCTACCAGAATATTGTTCTTTCCATGAGTATAGATTTTGCTCAAATTACAGCACACAGTATGCATGACCAGCGACAGGCAGTGGGCGACTACCTTCGTACACTGCTATGGTTTTAATGGTTGAACTGTGCGAGTCTGTGTGACCTTCGACTGGCAGCTGATCAGACAATTGTGGAAATAATGGAACGTCCTTCTCACTTTGCAAATTTTGAAATTTAACTGTCCTGATTTTCAAGAAAAATATGTATTCCACCCAAGGTTTCTATGACAGGTGTTTATTTAAACAAATCTTCACATTGTGAACAATTTGAGCTGATTTCATTCATTTTGCTTTTTTGGGCATGCACATCCCAATTTTTATCGTTAAGGATGGCATGTTGCGACAGGACTTAATTGAACTAATCTTTCTATCTTTCCCATTGCTTGTTTCTACTTGCTAAATTCTTTGTTCAACATTTGTTGTATAATTTTAATTTGTCTGCTGAGTAGAATAGTAATACACATATGGGACTGTAAGTACACTTGTGAAGGAGGCCAAGTGCAATATTTTCTATATGAGTATTTTTATGATAGTGGAGAGATTTTCAAACAGAGTTTTGAACATGTCATATTTCAAATATTTAAAGGTCAAATGTGCTAATTTTTTTTATGGGATCCTTATCCCATGATGTAGAGATAGTATAGATAAAATTAGGCCTAAAGACAAAGTTGTTTT